>JAHDVE020008050.1:0-136010 GCA_022606495.2 Halesus radiatus | reverse complement strand
CTTAAAATATACTAGTTAAATAACAGGAGTTTGCATATATATATAGAGGTAAAAATGGGAAAAAGAGAGATAGAAAGTTAAGAGGGAGAAAACAATATAACAATAGAAACATAAAATCGAATATACCTAATTATTTAGACCATGGGAATACCACGAAAGATAAAGAAGGTAATAAAACGTCAAGTAAGATGGTGAATTGTTTGAGAGAAGGGAGAGTTGGAGGGGAACGGAAATATGTCTAAAATTGGTCTATTAGTTTTTTTTATGTATGTACAAAATGCGATGCGGTGGTCCTGGCAAAAAATTCTTGTAAAACCTGTTAGTGAAACTGAAAATTAAGATTCGTTTACGAAACACAATCCTCTTTGAACCCACCAAAATACCATTATTTTAGAATCATTTCAAGAATCTTACTAAAACCTTCATTCGAATGTATGCGTTGAATGTTCAAATATTCATTGAATTCAAAACAATACCTGAAATACCCAATTTCTCAATCAATTTAATTTGAATAATTTCAGAATTATCGTAGGTGTATTTTACCGTAACCTTTATAAGTCTTGTTTATAATTTAATGTTAGTTCGTCTGTCTGTTTTTTTAAAATAATGTTTCATTCCAATCAATGTTTTCAACTATTTCTATTGAAGAAGCTTCCTAAATATAGACCTTGCGTTGGTCAGCCTAATAGCTCTACAGGCATAGATTACATTACGGAATGCCATCAGTTCAAAAGTTTGCTCAGTTGCTACATAGGGCCCCGATTAAACAACCGTTACCTCTTAGATATAACGCCCACATGCTCAGCCTATACCAAATTTCCATACGTTATTATTCTTGAAGACATGTGCAAATAAAAGCCTTAAATATTGTTCGAACGTTTTCTTGTTTGAAGAATATACATACATCTTCTTCCCCCTTGTTCTACTCGGATCGGGGACAAGGCACCTCCAGGCGTCCCTGTCCAGTACTACACTTACGACATCTGTCCAGCTTCTCCTCGGACAGCCTCTGGAGTTGCTTCTCCCACTTGTTTCTGGGCTGCCCACTGGACGCCTTCCCTCTGGAATAGCACTCAGAATTTTCAGTGGAATTCGACCTTCTGGCACGTGCCCAAACTACCTCAGTTACGATTTTTCTATGAAGAGTAATAGTGGTTCGATGTTAAGCTCCTCCCGGATCATCGAGCTTTTTATTCGATCCGATCTTGTGACTCCTGCAACTCCCCTCAAAAATATTATTTCGGCAACTTGGACATTAAAATGTGTACGCTCGTTCAACATCCAAATCTGGTGACCATAAGTAAGCGTGGGCGATTCACTGATTTGTACATAATATGTTAAAAGGTAAAGAGATTAGAGCTCTTTCGAGCTTTATTGATAAATGTGATTATCCATCAACCATCAAACTGCAAAACTGGCAGTACTTACAATCGAGGCTGCCGAATCGTGGATTCTCAAATTTTCCAAGAACAGTATCAATCACTTCTGAACATCCCAAATACCGGAAAACGCCGGGACCGCTAATATGCTCAACGATCGTGGGATCGGAATTTACATGAATAATTTTTCATCCACTGAAGTTAGAAATGAAAGGAAATATTACTGCATTTCAAAAATATGAAATGAGAATAATTCAGGCTTAAATGTTAACTTTTAAAACTCTAATTGCTGTATCAAAGGAAAGAATTTTCCAGTAAAAATATTCAAAATTGCTAACTATTAATTTATGTGCTCTTTGAAGTTTTTTTTTTCAAAGTAAATCTTGAAAATACATTTCTCCTTTTGGCCATTATTAATTGTTACTTCTGAAAGAAAAAAAAAAATTGTATCATTTTTTCTCGGATTTTTATCTTATAAGATGATGTGTACCCGGCCTTGCTCGGGATTTTTTTGAATAATTTTGTGAAGTTGGGAATTCTTGCTTGTGGTTTGAGTTCCATAATTGATTTGACAGCCAAAGTAATGCCTTGTGACGAAAACATTGACTGAAAAATTTATTTCATTCCAAACATTATTAAAATTCTTCACTAGGTACCTACTTGTGTTTTCCATTTTGAAAATATTCTACTCAACCAACCTTCTTCTTTTGAATATGTTATCTACGGCTTACTAAAGTGGTACATCTACGGGCTAACCTCAATACAACACGACGGGTTCAATGTTTTTCATACTAATTTTAAAACGTTATAGCAACAGTTTTACACATTAGATTTATTTCAAATTACTCTCTAAACCTCCCCGGCACTAATAATAACAAACTGTGCTATTTTCAGAGAAACCGGTAAAAAATCGATAACAGAGGGACATTAAACATTCATTTTTATGTATGAAGACTCGAACAGCTCGCTAATAGTCATAGTAAACGAATTAATTATAAAGGAAAATTTTAAGTAAGAAAAAAAATGAGAGTATTAGTTTTTTTGCTATGATACAAAATCGTCATGTTTAATACATTATTGTTATGTGTTATCATTAAAACATATTTGTAGACGATCGGTCAGATAGTCGAGCGGTCTGAAGCGTCGGGTTTCCACTCAGGTATCGCTGGTTCAATCCTCTGCCTAACTGAGTTCCCCATCAACGCACGAGCAAAATTTTCCTCTTATTGTGATTGTAATAGGGGAGATTCAAACATTGACGGGCAATTCGTAATCTGGGGATCTTTACCTTTATTTTTTAATAAAAAAAAGTCAGTCGTAAGTTCACTGGGGAAAGCAAAGCACAAAATATAACTATCAATAGCAGTGATTGTAATTATCAGGTAGGATTAATGTTGAAAGGTTTTCGACTTAAAACACTTGAAAATGATTTATTTTGCTGTCTGTCAATCTATTATAGAATATGGTATAATAGCATGGGGAGGTGGTACTTCATCTGCACTAGACCCAATCATAAAGGAACAGAAAACGATTATAAAAATAATCCCTAAGCTAACTCTAATTACAGACTCCAACTCAATTTATAATATGTTGAGAGTATTTGACGTTCGGCAGATTTACGCTAAAACAACCCTCACTCATCTTAATACAAACAAACATAAAACTATGAAAAAATACTAAACACTCGCATTATTAGAAATACTTATAAATAATTAGTAAACAATTCTGTAACTCACACTACTTTTGATGTAGTTTGAAGATTCAACAACTGTTTACACTAAATTACAATAAATTTATTCAATTTATCGGATTAACTTATTGGAGCTTATAAACATCCGTGTTTTATTTATTCATTGAAGAAGATAATTTCAACAAATCTCAAATGAAACATGAAACAGAAAAAGACAGAAAAAAAGAAAAAGGTATAAGTCGCATCTGGGAATCGAACCTAGGACCTCCGTATTACCGGGACAACGTTCTACCCACTGAACTAATGAGTGTTGCTTGTTTGGTGTCGTTTTTATCGATATCATGGTTCAAATTTAATACTTATCAATATTATCATCAATTAATTCCCATATTATTGGTTGCCATCGTTTTATATGATTGCAAAGTTCTTTTTTTGCCTTTTTCGATTGAATGTTTTATTAAAATTGAAAAATTCTTTCCAGACTTGTAGAAAAGTCGATATAAATAAATGTAAATCGGATAGATATATCCGAAACACTATCTAGATTGCTAATATATTCGGGTAGAACTTTGCAGTTGTACAAAAAGGTAGCAGCTACATAATATGGGAATTATTTGAGGATAATATTAGTTCGTCTTAAGTTTGGAGCATGATATCGACAAAAATGACGTAAAATAAACAGGTGTCATTAGTTCGGTGGATGGAACGTTGCCCTGGTTAGACAGCAATCTTAGGTTAGATTCCCAGATGCGACTAATACCTTTTTATTTTCTGTGTCTTTTTCTGTTATACTTTTCATTTGAGATTTGTTAATATCCACTTTTGTGTTTATACATCATAACTAGTACTAGTATATTGTTAGATGGGATTGACACTGTGATAGGTTTTTATTGCACCTGTTGTAGTTTTTGTTATTATTTATTCTACTGCATACGGAGAGGCAAGGCAAACGTAGTGTTTAGGTAATTAAAGGAAGGTTTACACCGCTGTTTTCCGATTCAAATCTAATCACTGTAACCTTTACGTTAAGGCAATTCATTTCCGTTTGATTATTACTAATTATAGCCCAACTAATGATATCCTTGATGATGAATTTTCAGTCGGATGACTCGAGCATAACACTTCTTGCCTAATATGACTTGCTACCTTGTACCTGTGATTAATCGATATTAAACAGTTGCTATTCGCTGTAAGTTAAGAATTTACTTCTATCTCCAACACACTGAGCCATTTTCTCATATTGGTAGACAAAGAGGATATTAAACCACACACCACTGGTGGTTTTCGCTAAAGTGCATTTGCCTAGTGAACTCCCATAAAAAGATTAGATAATAAGACAAACTTGTAATATTAAGACAAACTTGTATTAATATTTTACCATACTTTAAATAGCGCTCTACATAAATTCCGTAATAAAAAAATCGACCCTTCGAAATTAATGCCATACGTGCAATATGAATTCAGCACCTATAGAACTTTCTGTTCTAAGAAATAGTTCATACAAAACTCATACTCGTGGCGCTTCAGTGGCAAATCGTGTGAGGTGTGCAAACCCTGGGGATCTGTTAGCTGTCCGGTTACGCAGAAACTATTGGATTTGTTAACAACAAATTAAAACATTTTTTCTGTGTTGTTATTAAAGTGAGATTAAATTGTGATTTTCGATGTTGGAACATTTTTTTTTATAATCTACTATACTAAATTTATTACCCACAGAGGCTTTAATGAATCGCAATTGTGTCTTCTTGCTAGGTCGGTAATCTCTGGTGCAGTGATATAATGAAATTCCTATAGATCTAGGGAAAAATGTATTAACGAAGTAATGTTTTATTATTTAATTTCAAATGGTTTTTGGAAGAATAAAAATACGTATAATTATCGAAATACCAACGTATGATTTATAGTTGAAAAATTTTTTTTTCTCCAATTGAAGATACTTCACGAACCGCTACTGCCCTGCTTTCATACAAATTCTGACACATACGTTGCCACTCATTGCTTTTGTCATATTCATTATAGAAGTTCCTACCTGTCTGTTTGATAAACTGCAGTGATCCCGTGACTCTCCCGCCCACAATACACGCCAAAGAGACCATTCACTTGTTCTCCCCAGACATCGAACCGCTTTATTTGAGTGTAGTTACCTTTATTCCCCAACAAAACTTTGGATTTAAGTACCATTATCATTTCGATGGTCGATATCGCTGCAGTGCTTCAAAAAGTTCTCCAACGATTGTTTGCTGACTGCACAGTCAAGGGCACAATATCATTGATTTATAACAATTAAATGGAAACTTAGCGATTTGTAAAAAAAAAGTGTTTTTTAAATTTTTAAATTAATGTTTCTTTTCTATTTAATTGTGTTTTTTTTTGTTATTTAAGTGTAGAGATTTTACGTAAGATATGTAACTTTAACCACATCTAATTTCTAAAGGCACAACTTAAAACCAGCTGCTCTACGGGATACGGAATGTATAGCTGAGCAGTAACCTTTTTGTCAACTGCTAAAATTATATAATATGTAAAAATAAAAAATAAACGTATTGACAAATAGATGTTTTTATTGTTATTATTACGATTATGTAGATTTCAAATATCTCAATCTGTTTTCTGTAATGGAGATACAAATTGTTTTTTCTAATCTTTTTTTCAACTCGGGAGGTTTGGTTGTTTTTGGCAGAAAGTCGATGGCGATACAAGTGTATTTACCACGAATGTGGGTAAATCGATGAAACTAGCTTTTTTCTTTACCTTTATTCAGTGGCGGTTGTCTCTAATGAGCGGTTTTGCAGTGAACTAAATAATTTATATTACGAACCGCCACGGTCTTTGTTGCATAACTTCTAGCTAGCAATCTTTAGAACGGATCTAATTCATCGGAAATCTTGTAACTGTAAACGAGAAACCCTCGGTACTGTGTTGATTTTAAGGTTATTTTCAAGTCTATCAACAATTGCTACAATTTCTAAGAACTAGCGTTCTGGAAACAAGGGATAATGCTGACGTAATAAAAGCAATCCTTCTATAACCGCTATGGGTAAACCATTTCCGACAGTTACCTAAGTTGATCTAATGCCTTACGACAACAAGTAAACCTGGGACTAAATGTTCGATGATTATTTAAGTTTCGGGTATCATTTACTCAGCAGGTATTTTCGCATGCAAATTAGATTATTGAGTTACCCTCGTTTGGCTGGATGATAATTCAGAGACCTAATCTATACAGATTTATATCCGATCTTAGTAATTACAATGTAAAAATTAGAAGAACAATATCTAGCAAGCCTGTCTCATAAGTAAAAAATGTTTTCGTTATGCCAATTATGGTTTTCTGAAGTTCCACTGTTGGATGAAGGTCATTCCGAGTGACATACCCTCCTTGTATTTTGCTCCCACACGGAAATCTGTTTATTTAGGTATAAAAATGGAGTAAACATCAGCGTTCGAATTAACGACAACATAAATGAGGCCAATTGGCTACATTGAGATAACATGGGCTTCAGTCGATTACAAGCGCTCTCCGGGTATGAATCTTCAAAGATTACTGCAAAATGCCCTCATGACTGCACAAGTCGTTCTGGAAAAAAATAGAACAGCAATGGTGTAACCTTTCATTGGTTTTACCATCATCAAAATATTGTAAATTGGCCTTATTATTGCTAAAAAACTAAAGAGCATTTGAAGTCGGCACGCGTCACCGGCAAGAGATACTACGGGTTCGTTCGTGGTTAGAAAGATGCGGTCGACATCGACAACCGCTTCACTTCCCTTCGTATTTCACGCGTGGAAACAATTTTTTAGAAACGTTGACTCTATGCTTGTGGGTTGATCTAAATACCACAGAAATATAAGTTTTTTTTTACATTTTGGTTTCTCCTCCTTTCATGTTAGGGCATATCCATTGTATTACTTGCTCTGTGGGCCTTTCCATCAAGGTTTAAGTATTTATTATCTTACTTGATAGTTGGGAGCGGCTCACGTGCGTTGTACGGCCCGTCTGTAAGAAGCTAATGAGATACACGTCTCAAACTAATTTGTATTTTTTTTTCTGAGAATGGGATACCGAAAGTCATCAACGTTGTGTTGATTAACTTGTTGTGAAATACATAAAAAAGTATATAATCCCCATAGGCAACTGCGTCAAAAAGAGTCAAACGAGTATGAAGAGCTACGCCCTGTGGATGTAATAATTTGTCGTGTTGAAACTGATCCCCAGCGGTATTTTGGTATATTTGACCCATTAGTGATCATTTGAAAGAACCGCTGACCTAAGTACCCACATAACCCCTTCAACATTTAAACAAATATATCGGCATGAAAATAATTCAAATTAATAAATCTAAAATGAAATCCGAAACAGAAAAGATACAGAAAATAAAAAGACAACGGTTGCACCTGGACTCTGGGTCTCTCGGTCTTTCCGGAACCTGCGCTATAATTGCTTAGAGCGCAGGTCCACCGCATTGTTTTCCATGATTTTTTATCGATGTCATAATTCAATTTAAGAACTGTTAAAACCATCTTTAATTAATTCCTATATATCTTTCTATACTGACTGCAGGATTATACCCGAATTTATTTGCAATCTAGATGGTCTCTCGTGATTTGTTAATATTATCTTCAAACTAAATATCTATACGAGTATGTATGGGAATTATTATTTTATTCCTATCTCATTTTATTTGATTTTTCTTATATATTTACTAAATATCTACTTTTCTTACAACATGCAACTCTATATTGTTTTTAAAATGCTTCTGTTTCTATTTCTAATTATTTTATACAACAATATAATATACCACAAACTTCGACTACCATAATACGGCTATGCGCCAAGTTTGGTGGTTGAAAAAAATACAAAAAAAAATATTAAGAAAAACACAATCAGGTTTATAAGCTTCAATAAGATATTCCGATAAAAATGCAGTTTATCAGTAAAGAATACTTATTGCTTTATTTGAGTTTGTGGGTGTTATTGAAAGGTTAGGTATATTTTTGGTTGAATTTTCCTCTAAAATTTGTGCGAAAACGACGGTTGTAAAACGTACAATATTTCCTGTGTATCCTTTGTAAGCATTATGAATCCTTTGTGCGATGATAATATTACCATTTTACTGAAAAATTGTTTGTTTTTTTCTAGTCTTAATAAGTGTTTGACATTTTAAAATAAAGCTTTTAAGCTTTGGACGTATAAATATCACTTTTTATGGATATTTGTTAAAATTGGATAATTTGCACCTGCGGCCCGATTTCGGTTATTTTTAAGGATAAGACATTTTCCTTATTCTTAGGCTAAAATACTTTTTGCTTAACTGCGTTTCCTGTTCTCTCGGATGACAGCTGTCATTCGGTGAATGATATTCTTAAAAATATTTTCGTAGTTTTAACTAAGTGGAAACTCAATATTATCGTAGGTCAACTTTAAAAATTATTATGTTTCTTTTGGATTTCGTTGCCCGTTCAGGCGGTAGCCATGTTTATATTTTGAAAGGTGACATTTGTGTTTAATCTCGATTTCTGCACAATTCAAACATCTTTCTTTATGTAAATTTTTAATGACCTATTTGTCGAATGATATAGCGATTAAATTAACCGAATCAACAAAAATGCTGTCTTTGTAAAGTGCCTATGCCAAAAGCCCAAAATTTCGGATAAAATTAAATTCTAAAAATTATAACAAACTACACGTGTTAAGTAAGTAGTACTAAACTACACGTGTTAAGATGTGTGATGCACAAATAATTATTAATGAAAAAATTCACTTGTACCTAGACTTCACGCGGAAGGTAATACGTTTTCAGACATAGTAGATATGTTCAACTGCACGAAATATAAATACAAAAATACGATTATTGCATACATCCTCAACAATTATTAATAAGATATGTGTCTAGAGTATAAGTATCAGTGAATGTGAGGTGTTTTCTGTATATTCGCCTCTGTAGCTAATTATTTAGAATGGTACTTACACGATGTTATTCCTGTATTTGTTCGTGAGATAAATGAAATATTTACTTGGTATATTTCATGAAGGCTATCTATTTTATCTATGTACCTACTGTGATGTGCTTTGCACCTGTGTGACTATTGTATTTTTATAACAACATATGTAAATGTCGATATAGGGTATATACATGTGATAAATAAATAATTAAACCATCTCCTTTAAACATGTATCGTCATTGATATGGAATCGGAATCGCAGTTACGCAAAATGTCTTTAACCCTGAGGATAAGGACAATGTCTTATATTTTTAAAGAATCGGAATCGAGTCCTAGCTCACACAAAAAAGTGTATTTCGAAAGCATGAATCCCGAAAAAATTTGCTAATTTCCGAAAAATGTTTGATTGTTGTTTTGAGAGATAAACAATGAACACGCTGTTCACGAATAAATACAGCTAATTTATTTCAATGAAGCAATAAATTTCAATTGAAATAATTTAATAATTTCCTCAAAATATTGGAAATTAATTTGTAACGGTTGCAATTATTTTTTACATAGGAAATAGTTCTAGAAATTTCATTATTACAGTTGAGGAACACTTAAGGTGTTTAAATAAAAATTATTATTCTATATTTGCAAACCATATATTAGAAACCGATCATTTTCATGATATAAATAAAGGTTTAAAATTTTTACGTACAAATACAAGAGGTTTACAATTAAACAAATTTGAAATTTTAGAAATCAGAAAAACTGTTAAAGTGAATTAAATTTAATTAATAATATTTTTTTTTAAATAGCTATCTCTCTAATTAATTTAATTTATTTTCATATTAATATAAATAATACTTTTTTTTTCATTTTCTAATATAAATTTGTTATTCAATCTTTTATAATATTTTCTAATTAACATTTTTGATTACTCAATTCCCTACTTTAATCAATTTTTGTTCATATTTATAATTTGCCTATTCTTAAATTATTATGTTCTATGTTTATCATTTGTCTAAACTTGACATTATTATTTTTTAATATATTCCTGATGAAGAAAGCACCGCTTTCGAAATATGTAGATATGTGAATATTAATAAAAGTGGTGAATACAAAATAATTTTAAATTCATTAAGAAATAATTTAATTTCTTACAACGCTGTCACATTTTAATTGTATATGCCCATAACATTTTTATCTGTCATCAAATTGGACTTTTTGACAATTCCGTCGTTAGTTGTGAGAGGGTTATATGTCAACTCGTCTGCGTCCCCGGAGACAGGTGGGGTAGGTAGGTGCTTGTTCTATTATTAATTAAGGTGCTTCTGAACAATTCGCCGACGTATTGAACGACCTGTAATTAATAATGTGCTGATGAAATGGAGGTGTTATGTTTGTATCATACGCCGCAGTAATGTAGCAACAATTACTGTTTATTACTTCCGATGTACCGATAAGGCATTCTCGTCAACATTTTTTTCAATTTATATTAGTGGAAGGCACAATTAAAACAACCGATATTAAAAATCTAAAGATGTTTTTTTATTTTTTTTTATTATTTATTTGGGAAGTACATACAATAAATTTTATATATTTTTTAATGCATAATAATAATTACATAAAATTGGAACTTGTACCCGCTAAGTCACTGCAAGTAGCTTATCAGCAGGAGTTTAGTTCAACGATATTACATAATACAACAATAAATCACAATCATCGTACAAATGTAACGCAATATTAGAACAATATAGGTGCGTGCATGTTGTGATTAATGTATATAATATTAAAATATGAAAACAGCGTAAATATAAAAATATCAGGAAGTATTAATTAATTGAGAAAGAAAAAAAAACAATAGTACAGTTTTATTACAGTGAAGATAAACTTAATACAATAGTAGCACTTAAATAAATTTAAATATACCCGCAGTTACCGAGGAGATATAGGAGACCATCGTATGTTTTCAATAGAAAATATAAGAACGAGCAAAACATCATAAATACAGCAGCTATCAAGGAGCTATACAATCAAGGAGACCGTAATATTTGTTACCATCAATACACAAGGTTACCATCCAAAAGCCAACACTTTAATATCTGTGAGAATGTCATCATAGAGCAATTGTTTTAAATTCGTATGGCAACTTGTTAATTACAAATGGTACAATGTATTCAAAGGTTCATTGACCATATTTATTTTGAAATATTAACACTATCATTCCTATATTTTGTATGAATCGTGTATTGAGTACATGATCCACCACTGCTTTGTACGGGCTGTTAGATATATGTTGCAGTAGATTTTTTGCCACGAAAGAGCACGAACCGGTAATACTAATAATAATAATTTAATTTTTACTATAATTCATGTAATCGCATTATTTAATTATTTTGTTTTTGAAGATTCACAATGCACACTTGTTACTAAATAATCACAATTTACTACCGTTTTCGACACATTTGCTAGTGATCTTAATTGTATCGGTATTAATATTAAGTAACAAATCGACCCCTCCTACGTAAAGTATCGTCACTTGGTTGTAAATGGTTAAAAGAGACAGAAGCTCGGTGTAAGTTGAGCTTTTGAGCATTTTGCACCAAATTTGGGCCGTAATTGACGGTGAAGGTCCCAAATGTGGCGCAAAACAATCAAAAACTCGAATTGCATCGAACTTCTGTCTCTTTAAACCACCCTTTTGTAAAGCTCCGATTTTGAAGTTACGATACTTTACTTAGCAGGGGTCGAAAATTACAGTGGGAAATAAAACTCTTCAAAAATAAAACTTCTAGAAGTTATTACATGCTTAATGCCTAAGAAATACGAAAAAGAGCTATCACCGTTTTACACAAAATTTTGCAAATAGGACAATAAGCTGTCGAATGAATTTGGTATTTATGTATTTTTAAGTTAAATAATATACATCATAAAATTATTAGTAATCTGCTTTCGCAGGTACAAATGGACTAATTCAACATCCTATAGCAAAGCAAAATCAAAATCATTAACGACCGCCAGTACGGATTCCGGAGGAACCGCTCGTGCGGTGATCTTCTGGCGTATGTGATGCATGTTGGAGGTGGTGCCTGGAACGTTGTGGTGAGATTCAAACTGTGTCACAGGACATTTCTAAGGCCTTTGACCGGATTTGGCACCGAGGACTTGTCAACAACCTTCTTACGGACTTCCCGTTTCCTTGTGTACGTGGATTGCCGACTTTTTGAGGGAGAGATCGATTCAGACGGTTGCTGATGGTTTCATCTCTTCCTCGCATTCAATAAATGCTGGCGTCCCACAAGGATCGGTTCTGTTTCCGACATTGTTTTTGTTGCACATCAATGACCTCTTGACATGTGCACCAACCCATTGTTACGCGGATGACAGTACAGTCCATGATTGCTTTTTGTTTGACAAGCCCGAAAAGAACACACAAACTCCAACGGCTAGGAGGGCTTTGAAGCGGAGAATGGACGATTACCCCGAGAGGGTCTCCTCTTGGGGTAAAAATAGCCTCGTCGAATTTAATTTTTCAAAGACCCCATGTCTGATTACGTCTAAAAGGGATCGAAATGACAATATAATCTCCTTTAATGGAAGCAATCTTCCCAACAAGCCCTCCATTGATATGCTTGGTGTAACCTTAAGTGACCAGCTCAGGTATGGGGCTCCATCGAAGCCCGAGTAAATTTAGCCTCTCAGAAGCTGGGCGTATTGTACAGAGCCTGCATATACTTTAATAGTACACAACTGCTGACCCTGTACAAATCGCAAGTGCGCCCCACTGCAGAATTTAGCAGCCACCTCTGGTCGGGAGTCCCAAAATATCTGGAAAAAAACCCTTGACTCTGTGCAGAAACGGGCGATCCGTTTGATAGATTCGTCTATCTTAACAAACGGGTTGCAATCTTTGGAGCACGGACGTCAGGTGGGAATGCTGTCCTTGTTCTACCGGTATTTTAATGGAAGATGCTCCGAGGAACTAGCGTCATTGATCCCTTCGGCACCGGTGCATAGTCGGGAAACACGCCAAACGCGCGCCCAACATTTGCACACGGTTGACATTTGTCACATGAGAACGGGTCGCTTCTACGATTCGTTCTTGTGTTCAACAGTTCGGCTGTGGAATGATCTGCCGGCCTCTGTGTTTCCTCCATCCTATAACATGGGTCTCTTCAAGACCCAAGTTCACTCCCTCCTATCCTCTAAAAGACCCTCCACACAGCATCCCCAAATATGATATAGGCCTCGAGGGAAATTATTTACCTCAGGGTCTCCTGTGTGGAGTTACTGTAAAAAAATACTACTTTTTTTATTTTTTCTTCAAAAGATGTAAAAGAACTTTGTGGAGTCATATTTATTAAGTCACTTTGTTTAAAACCACCGTATTTAATATGTAAATATGTACATGTTTCATAAGCAAAGTTCCCCTCGTCAGGATAAACAATATACCTATTAAAAATAATCACAAATAAGTACAAGCAAATAATAAGAAAATAGAACAAATTAAAAAAAAAATAAAAAATAAGTGTTGAAAGTAGATAAGTAGTTAATTAAAAATGTAAAACTTAAAAAAAAATTGTTTTAAAATAGCGGAAAATAGAAAGTCATAAAAAGTAAGATAACAATATTTATTATTTTAAAGATTTATATTATAAATATATTAATTACGTTATTAGTTTTTTTTATCATTAATAATACTTAATTGGCTATTTTTATAATTTTTTAAATTCCAAATTTATCTAATTGTAAACCAGTTACAATTTGCAAACTTTTATTTATGTCAAAATAATGGTTTGTTTCCAAAATATGATTGGCAAATTCAGAATAATTATTATTACTAATTACATTTTTTTGAAGTCCTTCCTATGTTAAAAAAAGTATCAATTGTTAAGAAATTAATTTATAGACCCTGACTTATTTAAAATATAAACATCCTTTTTATTATTAAATAAATATTCACTTTGGTATATACAAATTGATTTTGGTGTATTTTTCTCTTTTCATGCTAAAGATGTCACTGTTTTATGATGGGTGAAGGTTTTGTTCGTTAGTTTCTTTTGAGACCCGCCCGCGTAGAAAACAGATTAACAAATGTAATATAATGAAAGTGAAACGTGTTCGTTTAACATTTTGAATTGATCGATCAGACACAGGAAAAATAGACCCACAATTTTGCTACATTTTACAAAAGTGAAGAATATAAAATATATGAATCAAGATTTTATATGCGATATTCTTTAAGATTTTCCGAGACACGCCAGGTTTCCAGTGTTAAATTTAATCAACATTTTAACGGAATCCTGTTCCTGGTATCACCTAATAATGGTCGAGCGTACTTATCAGTACTAAGAAAAACAGACGAAACCCAGAAAATGATTAACTGTAAACTAGCCTCAATCTCTCTCAGCAGGAGAATAAAATAAAAAAGGCTTCGAGCTCTAACGTGTATGGTTTAGAATAGTGACCAAGAAAATATTGTTTTTAAAGTTATTCCACTTTGTGACCGTGACCATTTTCAGCTTGTGACGGCTATCTTTAGACTTACAATTAATGCTTAAACTATGGTTTATGTACAATATTGGGTGTCAGGGGTACCAAACCATGATAGTTTTGAATTTATTCATAATATTACTTAATGTATCACGGTATTGTAAAATCATTCTATAACAATACTGAAAATGTATTAAAAAAATATAGCCCTTTAATTTTGGAAGAAGGTAAAGCACAAATTAATCCATCTTCTCTAGTGTAAAGTGTTTTCAGATTGTCACAAACAAGAACGCACTCTATCTAATAAGGGGTGCATTCTAGGGGAGAGATGTGTAGCGTTACGTTCACCCCATCACCCCCAGGAAAATACGGGATGTCAGATAATTAGCAAGTTAGTAAAACATTGCTAATAACAATGACAGACACGCCGCCGAGTGACAGAAGCTTCTATTGCACACTACCAAACAACAGGATATTAGGTTATGCCATGTTTGTTAATCAGTCATTTCCTGTTGGAGGCTTTCAGCTGGCCGGAAAGCGGAAATGCCTTATGGAAGGCTCTATGTAAATACACAGGTAAAAGGCACAATGAAGATGTTGTCAGTTGGCGTTGTTCCTGGAAAATTAATTTTTGGTTGACTATATCGACAGGTTAAACATCCCACATATTACAACATTATATGTTATGTACGAGTATATGAATAATATGTTGAACATAATGTTCATATCATATTCAATTTGTGGAATAACTTATTGAAGCTTATAAACATCATATTAATATTTAGTCATTGAAGGTGATACATACATACATCTTCTTCCCCTTGTCCTATTCGGGTCGGGAACCCATCGCTTTGACAAGGTGCCTCCAGGCGTCCCTGTCCTGTGCTATGTTAACGGCATCCGTCCATAATATGTCCAGCCTCTCCTCGTACAGCCTCTGGAGTTACTTCTCCCACCTGTGTCTGTGGCGGCCCATTGGACGTCTTCCGTCTGGAATAGTACTTTTCAGTGCAATTCGACCTTCTGGCATTCTTAACACGTACCCAAGCCACCTCAGTTGTGACTTTTCTATGAAGAGTAATAGTGGTTCGATGTTAATCTTCTCCCGACTCGTACTCCTATCACAAATCTCATTTCGGCAGCTTGGACCCTAGAAGATTTCATTGAAGGAGATAATGTTAACAAGTCTCAAAATTATACATTAATCAGAAAAGGACACAGTAAATAAAAAGGTATCAGTCGCATCTGGGAATCGAACTCAGGGCCTCTGTCTTACCGGGACAACTCTCTAACTACTTAGCTAATGAGACCTGTTATTGTAAAAGCCAGTGGTTATGGAATCCCCGTTTAGGGTATGGCGGTCTCCGTGGTTGAGTGGTTACGATCCTTGGCTACAATGGCTTGGTTAAAATCCCAGAGTGCGCAAGTAAATTTTATTTGATTATGTTGGGTTATTTCACAATTTATTAATTAAAAATAATATATAGTATATTTGCAGCACGTTCCAGAATGGTAGATACTGTCAGTATCGCGCTGGTGAGAGAGCACTATTCAGAATCGACACTTGCTTGAAATGGTTTTAACCGTGTTTGGTAACCAGATCTGAATAGCCGGGTACTTTCTCACCTTCTTCTCACCCATCTCCCTCCTCATAACATACTCCAATTGGGGATGCCATAGTCTCACTGGTTGGAACTGTTGCGTCGGTATCACATACAAAAGGCTATTTTGTGAGGCTGAAGGGAATTGGAGGGGGGAGGAGATGGAGGAGATGAAGGTTGAGGAGTACCTGAAAATTCTGGTGGGCAAACACAGCTAATTCGATTTAAAAACATGGTTGGATTTTGAATGGGTGATATTTCCAATGGGGGGTCATTCATCATAAATATCTACCACTCTAGAACGTGCCGCAAACATAGTTTGTCAAAATAAAGTTAACAAAAAAGAAAACGCTGCGAACGTTCAAATAGTTTTAAATGACAACACATTCATTATCATTAAAAATTAACAGATGATTTCATGGTAAAGTTTTTGTTTGTATGCTTTAAAATGTACGTATCAAATAAGCCATTGATTGGATGTATAATAAAAAAAAAAAAGTATTTGAATTAGGAAGAATCGCCCACTTTTGTATTGATTTTACAAAAAAATTAAATAAATTTCATGGTTATAAACAAAGTGATAAATATTTAACAGTCAGAAAAAAATCAGAATAATTAAGGACTTTAAATGCACATTTTTATATGTGCACATTTTTTTTAAGTTTACATTTCTTTAAACCTAATTATTTATTTAAAATTTTATACTAATCATCATGATGATTATGACTCTTTTAAATACAAGTATTCATTATATAGAAGAAAAAATTACTTATCATTATTTATAAAAGCGTATTTATAAGGTTAAAGGTACTCGGTAAGATACCGACTCTCATTCATTTAAAAAACGTTAAGTTCCAAGCGTGCGACACGAAAAAAGTGTTTTTATTTTATCAATAAATGTCTAATGTGACATATGGTGACACTTTGAATTCACTCAAATTGAGGATAGGCATTTAGGCAGGTGTAGGCGTCTTGCAGGGGTGTGCGGTTATCTACGTATTTCCGTCATTATTCTTTTTTTTTTATTCAAAATTCTGTGAAAATAATTCTTCTTTTAGGAATAAGGAACTCCAGTGAAAAATATGATGGTTTTAAAAATATACATTCATATAGATCAGCAAACGCAGATTCTGAAAATAAAACTTCCATTATATATTATGTTTAAAATTTATAAATCGTTATTTAAAAGTGAATAAAAAATCATCTCATCAAAACACCGTGTTATGTTGGTATCATTGCATTTGGAACATATGACGTCACGTGAGGATTCTGTTTTTGGATTAGTACGAAAATTTTTATTTTTTGATTTTGTTTTGTATTTTTAAATATGTATTTTTTTTAGTTTTGACATAATTTAAACTTAATTTGGGTGGCTTTAATTATTCTTCAATATAAACAACTATTATTCATGAACGAAATTAGAGTATTCATGATGAAACCAATTATCAATATGGATATTATGATAATAATAATGATCAATACTATTATTATTCTTTGAGTTATAGATTCTAAAAGGGCACATAATTACTTATGTTTAGTTATTGTTTGCTATGAATAGAATATAAAATTATCTACGGTAAATCTCATCCTTGTTTTGACATTTGACATTCTAACCTCAAAACTGATGTTAACCGACCGGCCACAGATTTGGAGCGTTTTGCAAAAATGAACCTTTGAAAATTATTTTAACGATGAAAACTAACTTTAGAAAAAAAAACGAAATGTACTAGTATTTAAATTAGAACGTCATTGTTGATAAAAAAATGGACTTGACAACTCAATTTTTGTGTTATTATTTTTTTTGTTACTTTGTAAACCGCAAAACTTTTCGTTGGAATCCATATAATATTTTTGAATATAAGTTTTTAAACACATTTGCTGCAGGAAATGCAAAAAAATATCCAAAAATCACTGCATGCCACAAGTTTATTAATATTGACATGTCACTGACCTTTTGAGGAATATACCAAGATAAAAACTCATCATATGATCTGCTCCTGGGAGAATAAAGCAGTGGCTGCTGTTGGTTAATATTGTTAGAGACTGCAAATCTCACCACGAAGTAGGGTACGTTGAAAAAAAAATTCTAAATTATCTGCAATTACATTACATAAATACATATTGCATGTTAAATTGACTGAATTGAAGGCTTTTCGATCTGGTGTTGATCTTATCTTCCTCTATCTTCTATCTTCTTCTATTGTGTAACAAAATTATTTATTATTTATTAATATATTTTTTGATACATACAAGGTAAAGGTTATAAATTTATTATTATTATATTGGTACAAAATGGTGGTACAATGGTACAATATATCAACACATTAATAACCCTACATATAATACAAGTAGACCAGAGCACACTTACAATACTCCTCTCAATTTTAATTAAGGATTCATTATTCCCAACCATACAAACAAATATGGACAAAGAACTTTAGGTCACATGATTCCTAGCTGTTTAAATATGTTACCTTCTGAAATAAAAAAAGTAGTAAAACTAAACAGTTCATAAATAATCAAATGAATCAATCAAACTTTGTTTTAGCTATTTTTATTTTTCACGCCGACCGGTTTCGGAACAACCGTTCCATCATCAGGGCAAAATATAAACTAAACAATATTTCAAAATTGTGGCAGAACATACACAATAGATGTCACACTGGGGGTGGGGGCGTGACTAGGTATTAATAAAGAGTGGGCAAGAGAAAGATATTGAGGGAGGGGTGAAAGTATACGTATTTAAAATGGGGCTGTAAGATAGGTTTTTTATTGCTAATAATAGACATTTCTTAATTTCCAAGGCTTCTAAATCATCTAAGTGTTTACCTTTACCATAAACGTGAAGAAAATTGATCCCCTATTTTTTTTTAAACTATGATTGTTTGAAATAATACGATCGCTAATCATGTCTTAAATTAATGATATATAAATAAGAATGTCCCGGGCTGGCGGTATTTACTTATATTGCATAAAAATCCGAGTTTTTTAATCCGAGCTTGATGAAATTTTGCACACTTGTCCGTCAAAATAAGAGAAAGGTTACTGTCACTGTAAGATTTCTAAAAAATACCCCTGCTTTTTTCGCACCACTTAAAGTAGATTTTTTGTATTTATTTATGAAATTTTTCGGGGTAACACATCACAATCTCAAAAGTTTACTCCAAACCATTCATAACCCCGGACAACGCCGGGTATTTCAGCCATTGTATAATATAATACAGAACAGGTGTCGTAAGCAATGTAGGCAAGCCCATCACATATGGGTGTGCGCTTGGCAGGCCTGGTGAGATATTTCCACGTGCTGTAGTAATTATATCTTTTTTGCTTTCTATATGACATTTCAAGCACACAAACATGACGCAGTTTGTGGAGAATGGAAGTAAAGGCTCCGAAGAAATTAATTAGTCTTAAGCAATTCAATCAATTTTTATTTTTTCTCACTCCTTCTTTGGGCTAGTTAAATACAGATAAAATTATTTAATAAATTCACAAACTACAAAATTAATAATACGCAAAACAAATATTACCAGGAAGTAAACGAGAATTTGTCGAAAATTTAACTTTAAACCACATAACGTTCTATAAATACTTTCAGTATCGCTCTGGCGAAATCATGTACAAAAGACGTTACAACTGAAACTACTTTTATATTTTTTTAATGGACTGTAAACAACGACGAAATATTAATGATGGTTGTGGTTGATTGCAATATACGCTAGATTAAGGTCTAAAGGGAACAAGGATAACCAATCACTTGCCTTTGCTTCTGGCGAGCGAAAGTACTCAAAATATCTAACGGTCATATTACAGTGTTGCCATTTATAGTGTTGGTTAGGGAAAGTAGGGACTGGATAAATAGCAATTAAGGTAGCAACAAACTACATTATTACTTCAGAACCGAGTAAAGTGAGTGTTAAAATATTTACTTCAGGAACGGCTGCGCGGTCTGTTTCATACAAGATTTAATTTTGGAGTTGAGGTCAAAATACTCACCTAAACCTAACGATCTTTTTTTTTTCTTCAAGATTTATAGTAAATATCTAGTACGGATTAGAAGTAATTTATTTATTTTTATTTTACATTATGAAGCACAGGCCATTAAAGGAATTGTTTTTTCGCAATTTTAGAAGTAACTTTAACAATTATTTGGGGGCAATTCAGTTTGGGTGGTATTTTGGCATCAAATTCAAAATTATGTTATGTTTGAAACAGGCAGCGCAGCCGTTCCTCTCAAACTAACTCTGGATATTTAAGTGTACGGCGTTTTGCTTTGCCAGGAAAAAATGAAGCTTTGAACATTATTTTAACTATGAAAACTAATTTTAGAAAAAAAAAAAGAAATTTTCTGGTATTTAAGTTTGAACGTCATTGTTGATAAAAAAAAATGGACTGGAGTTCCTAATTATTATCAATTTGTTACGTGTACTTGTCATTATGAAATATCGCTGGTTACTTAGAGTTGCTATGTTGATGGAAGAATGAGATAATTTTACAATTACTTTAATACTTCAACGTAACATGTATTGATTATCAAAAAAAAATTTATATTGAAAATTAGTTTTTAACGATGTGGTCACATGAGCCACCATTATCATCATTTCGCGTAAGGGGAGAGAGTCATGAATTATTTGAGAATATAAGTAAAAACACAGTAATTACCATGGGAGTCATTCTCCAGAGTGACGGGTCATATTTACATGCTGATTTTTAGCATATTTACATGCTGATTTTTAGCATATTTACATGCTGATTTTTGCTTAAACACGTCTTCTGTATTATCACAACAATAAATAAAGTTTTCAAGAAATAACAATATCTGTTGAAAATATGCGTTTTTTTCTGTTTTTACTGTATTTATACTATCAGGTAATTGTGGTAATTAAAAAAAGTAGTACATATAATATTTTACTGTGTTTATAAGTTAAGCAAAATACTACTTACCTTATTAATTGTTATTTTGTTTAATTCACAGAATTCCATTTTAAATTAAAGTTTGTACATTTTTAATTATAATTGTAGTAATAATAAATATACATCTAATTAACTAACTAATCATCATAACGTCTCCCCACTGGTGTAGGCAAAGAGGACGAACCGTCAAGCAACTCGGTCTTGACAAACTTATCGCTTCATTCACTTTCATACATTGTCTCATCATCTCAAATTAAAGTGACTTACCTTCACCTAGCATTCCACGTAAACACATATTTCTCAAAGAATTTTGCTAATTTCAAGCTTAAGGCGATGCAATGGAAAGTAATGCAAAATCATGCGTTTTCGGTTTGAGAATTTGATGGCCTACAAATATCGTAGATGATTTAATTATATACTGCAAATATAACACATCTTGGCTTTTCGTTTAACTGGGAATTTTTTTGGTGTGACTTTTTATAAGCCTAGAAAAAAATAAAGTATCAGACATTAAAAAAATGTTTAAAGCGCAAACTCTCCTACTTACGAACCCCTTTTCCGATATTGTCGTATTGGTGGTCATTGTGGTAAATTACGTTTTTTAGAATATGACCGTAAAACATTTTAATAATTATGTCTGAGCTTTACAGAATAGAATAAAACATTCATTTTGGTGATGGTTTTTTTTGCGAAAATCGAAACATGCGGCCGATGTTAAGCGGGACTTTCAACCTTGTCGCCACCTGCATAAGAAGCGCGTGATTTCGTTGGAATTGTTGCCGGTGGATGGCCTTAATAGAATGGAAGCTTCAGTTATGTGAGCCATATATACTATATAGAGAAAAAGCACCCGGCGTCTGTTTCTAGCTATTTGCCATTTGCCAAGCACGTTTTAAGGTCTTAGAATTTTCAAAGGTAATTTTATATGCTGGTTTATATTGCGCGGAATTTTCTACCAAATGTTTCCAAATCTACATACACATTAAAGCCTCGATCACACGGAGCGATTTCATCGCTGATATTCTTATGGTAGCGTCGCATTCGCTGCAAGTAACTGAATTAGTAGCTTTTAAACATTCGCGCGACGCGATTAGAACATGCTCAATTCTGGTTGCGATAAATCACGTGTCTTAGTCGTCGATTACGTGACCTCTTCATCGCTACGTGGCATATTAATAATATTCATAGTAATCGAAAACAAGTCTAAAAATAATAAATTAAAGAAAATTTCTTATTAAAAAAAGAAAGTATTTTATTTCCTTTCTAAACCACCAGACCGAGCACGAGGGTTGAGCGGCGAGGCTTATAACTGTTAATACATACCCTATAACCTCTTTAATATATTTTTTTATATATCAGGTATGTCGGTCAAATAATATTTATTAAGAATGTTTAAAAAAAAAAGCCCGCTAGGGCGCTAGTGTAGTATGTTGCCACCTCAATGTATGGGGAATGTCAGAAGCTGCGTATATTATGTATTTCTACTGTATTTGGTCATATTGGTAGAGAACACTGACAAAAATATACGCATCCCAATGCCTGGACTAAATGTTCATAGGCGTATCATTTAGAAGTAAGTATATTAGATCATTTCCGAAATCTCATGGACAATTCCAAACGTGCTGGAACAATCTGTTTTACTATCAGAACAGGCCGCACCGTGTGACGTCAGGCATGGACGGATACATTTTTTTATAATATGTAATTTATTTATTTGTAAGAAACAAACAGCTTTTAAAACAAATATACATAAAAAAGAAAGTTTAACAAAAGTAAGCAAACGTTTCTTGTGCAGACATTGATTATATACAATTTTATTTATGAAGCTAATAAAAGAAAAAACAAGAAGGAAGGAAGAAGAGGAAGAGGAAAATAGGATCGGGACAGCAAATATTCTCGACACATTTTATACTAGCGCATCAATTTGTGGTCGTGCGTATTACTTCGGGTTGATATTTTGAAAGGGTATTGTGAAGAATGCCAATGTTGTTAAATTGTAGGTTATATTGCGCACAAATACTGGGAATTGTAGAATTTATCCTAACATTGGTCCTGCATGCGGGCAAATGAAAAAAATCGGTTTGTCGGTTTGGTCTTGACGGTATCTGGAATTTTACATAGTTGATGAGCTCTTAAGAGTCCAGGCCATTATTCATATTTAAAAAATATAAGATTGATCAAATACCAAACGTCGTGTTTGAAGCGTGATGAAGTTATGTAATAAACCTGAATATTGATACATAATCATGCCTACAATATATCTATTATCCAATTATTATTATTATTAATGTATGTGTTATTATGTTTACTTGCAAGAATAATTGTTCTGAGACTGAGGTATCATATTAATATTGTTACAGAAATAGCCCCATGTTTGTGACATATTAAACGTGGTTTTGGAAGCGAAGTATGCTGAGGGACTTCAATGATAAGTATCATATGACAGATATGTTACAATATTGCAAAACTAATCACAATCAGGACTAGGTATCTAGTCAAAACCTTTACCACAATATTAACCCCGAATAAGGAACTCCAGTCTATTTTAACCGCTCGTCCTTTGGGTTATTATTCATAAAGCAGGTAAAAAACACAGTTTTTTTTTTCATTAGCTTTCGCAATAACAATAGCACTGACTATTGATGTAACTTGTATGGGAAAGACGAAAATACCTGAACACATCTGTTAGCTTCGGCTGACCTCGAAATACTAAACGAGATGACGCAGGAACAAACTTGACGTATACGAACGTTTTGTGGGTTTCGATTTTTTTTGTACCTGAACGTACGGGATAGGGCTTGTTGTGTTCGGGCGATAATATAGCGGTCGTATCACGTGCGTTCGTGTGGGTAGGGCGGTTAAAAAAAATATGTCGATATTTTTATCACCTAACGTAAATATCGTTATTTTCTTTGAATGTAGTTGGCATATCTAACAAAAGTTCAAAGTTAATTTTTCTTTTAGTTTTAATAAAACTGATGAAATTTTCATGCACATTACTAGATTTTGCATTCCAATGTCAAGACTCTTTTTTCTTCTTAAAAAATTAACCGCTTCTTTTAATGTCAGCATCTCGATACTATTATTTTTGCAGTTTATCAATGTGTAAACATACAAACATAGCCACACTCAATTAAATAAATAAAAATATTATTACATTTTCCGTGTCTGTAATTTTCAGATTATGTTTTCAGATTATGTTTTCAGATATAAAAACAAGAATTAACTTACCGGACATAATTATATATTATATTCACAGTAAACTAAAACTAAACATAAGTAATAAAATTACTTACCTATTTATAAACTTTATTCCAAGAAAAACAATAATATTAATAACTCTTTACTATAATTTTCGTATTGACAATTGGTCGGTTGTCGGTATTCCCATTTTTTCTTTCACAATAATTTTTTTTTTTTTAAATAAACAAAAATAAATTTTAGAGCTTAAAGTCGTCCAAAATTTAATTTAAATATCACCAATATACTAATATCAAAATAAAATCAACGTATAAAAATGTTACAAAATACAAAACAAGAATATACGCGAATATCTGCGTGACGTCAGAAGCCGACAATCTAACGATGCCAATAAAACAGGGCGCTTTTATTTGTTGGTGAAAATTCATTTAAAAAAAAAGATTTATTAATTCTACTTATAATTATATATACAGCATCGGCGTTTGTTGATCTAATGTCTAATTGAATGTATTATAATATTTTTCACTGGAGTTTATTATTAACTAAATTGGCAGACACAATTAATTAAAGAGTTAAAGTCTTTGGGTTTATGAATCAACTGCGCTCAGAAATCAGGAACCAATTTTTTGTCCCAAGGTTTTTGCGTATTGTGAGGCTTTAAAATGAGTTCATTAAAAGACAAAAAAAAACAAAAAAATTTCAAATTCAACAATTTCAACTTGGGCATACTGGATAGCTGTAATGAGTAGTTTGAAGTAGCTTATTCGAGATTCGTTTTGGAGTGAAAGATACTTTAAGTGTTACAGAATTTTAAATTTTGGTTAAAATGACTATATGATGTGCTTGCTGCTATGTTAACTAGATCTGAATAACCAGACACTGCCCAACCTCACTCAAATATCTTCCTTCTACGACATTCACCGTTCCCAAATAAGCCAGGATCACTGTCGTCAGAATTAATAGACTTGCCCCCTAAGTACCATTCCGACGGATGGAAGCAAAGTTCACGTGACATCCATTTTGGCACCAGCCTAGTTCACTGCCGTCCATGTTAGTTTCGCGTGATTTTGACTGCGGTAAGCAAATTACTATAAAAACATTCGATTTTTGTACACATGCCAAAAATGTTGACTCATTTACTTGGTTAAATTGGCGGCACGCCCATTACCCCCTTACTTTGGTTTTTCCGCTTGCGTGTGGGGGTATCTCTGTGTATTATTTGCTCTGTGGCCACGATGATGCCACGGAAATGGACTGGTGTTTTTCGAGAGCAATATCGTTAGCATTCTAAGTATGGTGATATTTACTGATTTCTCTATTTGCCTGGTTCTGATTCCCTCCAATACAAACACGGCATCGAGCAATTTATGTACCATTTTTGGCTGGACTTTAGCAATATTGTGTTTTCTCTTTTCTGTAATCAACGTCGTTCATGGAATTCATCTACTAGTACAAAGCTTCTTTCCGAAAATCAGCTATTTAGGGTGATGCAATTTTGACTTTATTGACAGAATTTTGATTGATTGAATAACGGAATATGACAGTATGAATAGGACAAAGAGAAATTGAACCACGCAACTTAAAAAAAAAAAATATTTTGAAATTTTTGATCACGGGTTGATATTCCAGAATTATTTATACACAAATCCAAACACATTTGGAACTTGTTTACTGTGGAATTTCAATTCTTTGAGAGTTCTTTATGAGGTGGCCACTCTCCGTGGCTTTATCGGAGTAACTTCTATCTAGGCATGCTCGGATTTCATTCCCCGTAGCTTAGAAGAGAGGGCGTATTGAGTATTGATAATTAGCTATTTTGGAGAGCATTAATCTCGATGTTCCTGATGACTATCAAAGATGGCGTCTTCACAGATTATTCTATCTTCCCACCCGCAGGATCAACCTGCCAATAGTTATCTTGGTGGGGAGGACTATATTACTCCTGAAATAAAATCTCATTCGATATCGACATATTTTGCGTCAGTGAAGAGAGATTCAAAATGGAAAACCAATTGATTTTTCATCTCTCCTCATTGACGCGATCTTCACCAGTGCCTGAATTTTTATTTCGTACCTTAAATTTTGTAAATATTTTTGTCTTATATATTTTAAGTACATGTGATTTCTTATAAGTATTAAAATTTGAGTTTGTAACGGTTAAGAAATTTAATAAAAATATTGTAATTTTTAGAAAATACTTTTATTGGGTTTAAAAGGTCGATTTTCCTTCGAAACTTTTGAATGCGTATCTAAAATCGGGATACCCGATATTTCGATCCTATTTATTCTGCTGTCATGAGTAAAAACACAGTATCTTCCTCGAGACTTCTAAGAAACATACTGTGTTTTTACTTACCACGGTAGTATTCTCCTCCTTCATTGTGCGCTTTTCGAAATTGCGTTAAAATTTTACCTGTCTTTGGACATTTTTCTCATTACTTTAAATCCATACACATTTAAATCAATATATTTTTGGGGTAAAGCGCTTTTATCATCTGTGTGAAAATACGTTTATCAATTTTTACTGATTTTTATTATAATAGCTGATGTGTACCCGGTCTTGCTCGGGATTATTTATTTATAAAGTAATGCCATGTGACGACTGTTAGTATCTCCAAACAAATAAAGATTCCTAATTTGGAAACATGGTGGAATTCCATTTGAAAATGATTTTTTTTATTAAATAACCCTTATACCTTTTTTCAAATTATTACGGACCGGTTTCACCCTATCACGGGTATCGTCAAACTGGCTACCGGTTTCACTATATTTCACGTCATTCTGACGATGCCCGTGATCGGGTTAAGCCCGTCCGGTCGAAAATATATAAGTAGAAAAAAGTTACAAAGGTTTTTAATTTAAAAAAAAATCGTTTTAAAAGAAACATTTGTTTGAAAATTTTATTTCATTCCAATCACTTAGTTTTTTTAAACATATCTAAATAATAAAGTTCTTAGGTAGGTACATACTGGTTTTTTTTTCCATTTAAAAAATTTTCTATCTAAGCAAACCTTCTTCTTTTGAATATGTAACTGTGGCTAACCAGAGTGGTATGAGCTAACTTCAATACAACATGGCGGGTTCAATGTTTTCCATACCAATTTTAAAACGTTATAGCAATAGTTTTACATATTGGATTTCATTCAAACTACTCTCAAAACCTTCTTGGTACTAATCAGAGCAAACTGTGTTATTACCAGCGAAACGGGTTTAGTAATTTTCGATAAAATCGAGGACAAGCAGAAAAATATTAATTTTTATATATAAATATTAATGATAATGAATTGCGACAATTCGCTTTCCTCCTGCTTACTATGTATGCCATCTTTTATTAAAAGGGTCTCTTTATTGTGGTTAAAGTTATTAAGTCGATTTCCATAGAATTACTTCGCCGATAATTAGTTGGAACCTTTACCTGGAAGACTGCTCGAGTCTGACGAGGAACCGTTGATTCAATTAGCGACAGATTCTCAGTCACGAGGTAGATAAATCATTTGAAATCTTAGCTGAAAATCACCTTGAATTCGATACAGTTAATATTGTCCCAAAAAGTTCATTTCCGCCGATATTTTTTGAGATTAAGCGATCTATAGTTTTACGTATTATTGTGATTTTTAAGTTTTTTTATTTTTTTTATATCATACCATACAAGAGTCCCAGCTGATAGTCCCATCCCGTCTGGAGCCAGTGAGGCAGAAGGTAATGATGAGGGGAAGGAAAATGGGGAAGAGAAAGGTGGGAAAGTACTTGACTATTCAGATCTGGTCACAAAACACGGCTAACGTGATTTAAAGCAACGTTTCTATTTTGAGGGTATTTTAGAGTATAAGAAGGAGTGAACTCGGATCTTGAACAGACCCATGTTGTACGAGCGAGGAAACACAATAACGAGTCGTAAAAGCGTCCCGTTCTCATGCGACAAATGCCAACCGTGTGCAAATGTAGCGCGCGCGTTTGGCGTGTTTCCCGACTATGCACCGGTGTCGAAGGGATCAATGACGCTAGTTCCTCAGAGCATCTTCCATTAAAATACCGGTAGAACAAGGACATCATTCCCATGTGACATCTGAATGGTCGTCTTTTACCAGGGTGATAGTGACACTACCTACCACTCTGGAACTCGCCGCAAATATACTACATGATATTTAAAATTAATAAATTCTGAAATAACACAATTTAATCAAATAAAATTAAATTTACCCGGGATTTGAATCCGCGACCTCCGAATTCGTGGCCAAGGATCGCAATCACTCAAAAACGGAGACCGTCGTTTTATCTGTTTTTGTTTAGCAAGGACAGATGAACAGACATTCTTCATCAGCATAAATTTTTTCTGAAAGGTTGCAAACCTGATGTTGATAGAAAACCAAAAGGAAAATAAACAAACTGGAACTTGTAAATCTTAAATCCATTTTCATCCCTAAGCTATTCTGACCGTTTAAAAAAAAAACATTCTGCCAAAATTACAGATTAATATTCCAGGCTTTGTAATTGAACCAACTGTACCTTTGTTAGTCTCCTGTAAAAGTGCTTAATCTCCGGCTTAAATTAAACCGCTATTTGAATAATAAACCTGAGTATTTTGAGGTAACGCTATCTCCTGTCATCTTAAAAACATACCTATGCAAATCACCCCCGAATATTTAAATTTAAAAAACGTGGGCCGCTTATCGTTTGGAGCACTGAGAAATGTACATTCTGGAAACACGAGATGGATGATGAATTAAGTTAGTTTAAGCACTTTTCATAATTCGGGCGACTAGAGATTTTCAGATTGAAAAGATTATTTTAGGTAATTGTTTCACAAAGTGAAACCCCTTCGCAACAATCACAGAGAAATATCTTTTTTTTTTGCTACAACACCACTATTGTCCCTCTGGCCTGTAATAATTTTATTTTTGGGGAAGCTGTGTGTAGGGTCTATTTAAGTGAACCTGGGTTTTTAAAAATTTTTGTTATGTTGTCGGAAACATAACAAAAAATTTTTCACTGCAAAGCTGTTGAAGTATTATGTTTCTATAACATACACTACTATAAGACCTGCCCTAAGTACGATTTCGACGGCTGGAGGCAAAGGATACGTAATACCCACTTAGCACCAGCTTAGTTCACTGCTCTCCAAGTTTGTGTTGCGTGATTTTGACTGCGGTAAGCAAATTACAAAACATTTATGTAAAGATAAATGAATGAAATATTTGTATTATGTACATTCCTGATGAGGATAGCATCGCTTTCGAAACATGTCGATATGAATATATTAATAGAGTGGTTATTACAAAGTAATTTTTAATTCGTTTATTAACAATGATGTCAGAAAGTGAATTCCAATCGTTTGTATAAATTATAATTATATAAAGGTTCAAACTAAATACTCGGTTTTTTAAACAAGTCGAAACAATTTAGTTATTTGCTGTTTTACTTTAATTTTCTTATTTTGGTTTCTCATTTTGCGTGTTAGGACATCTATATGTATTATTTGCTCTGTGACTTTCCACTATACGAGTGTTTCAATAAATTCAATTGTATTAATTTCTGCCGTCGAAATAATGTAAAGTAAGACAGGGTAGGAAGTTACAATATTCAATACTGATTGAATCGATAAAGTAATTTATATCGACGCGTTGTAAAAGATTTGTATTACATTCTGAGAAACGATCATTACGAAATCAGACCAATCTAATGCTTCGACCACACAATCGCCTAACGCCCCAACCCGAACTCGGTTCGGAGTTGGGGCGTTGACCGAGAGTATAGTGACTATAAATCGAGCAACTACACGATCGGCCAACGTTCCAACTACGAACTTCATAAAAGTGATGCCATTTTAGCTACAATCTGCTGATCTACCGATATTCATAGAAAGTCTATCGAAATTTATAATATAATTAACACAATTCGTTTCTCATTCGGTACTCATAATACCGGAAGTAAATATAACGGATAGTTGTTGCGCCTGTTTTAGCATTTTATATTGAGTCAGATTGCAGCGTAAAAAATATAATGACTACCCCCGATTATACATCGGATTACACGCATTTCGCTATTGAGGTGATTTTTCACGAATAACGGCGTTATACAAATTATCCAATTATTATTATTATTTTCGTAATATGCAAAATGCATATTTGGGAGTTAGTTGCATATTTTAGTGTGTTTTCGTCATTATATTCGAGTTGGGAGGTTGGGCGATCGTGTGGTAGTGGCATAACAATACTTCAACAAGAAAATAAAATCGTTGACATCAAAACCTTAATCGTATTTCTAGCTCAACGTTTTATCTTGGAAATAAAAAAAATCAAATGGCTGTTGACTTTAATATAATAAAAAAGCCATTGTCTCAAATCTGTAAGTTTGTCGTTTTCCACGAAATGGCGCTTTTTGCGAAAAATAAATAGCTACGCTAATTGATGTTAGAAATTATATAGTTTCTTTGATATATTTTTTAAACTCAGTTTTTGTTGGTTTTATGATGATAAAAAAATCACAAGCGTGAAGTCACTTTAAAAGCAACACACTCTTTATCTATTGAGGCAAATGAAATATGTAATAATATGTAATATCTAATAATATATGTAATATATGTAATATGTAATATCTGTTTAAACAAGTTTTTAATAAAAAAAAATATTTATAATCACCACTATTTTAATATATAGATATCAACATGTACCGAAAGCGATGTTTTCCTCACCAGGACACACAGAAAAATGAAAAATAATCATGTTGAGTATAGACAAATGATAAACATAAAACACAATCATTTAAGAATAGACAAATTATAAACATAAAGAAAACGTGATTAAAGTAGGTAAACAATTGATCAAAAACGTTAATAAAAACAAATTATTTGTATATTCCTGATGAGGAAAGCTTTGCTTTCGAAATATGTTGGTATGTGTAAATTAATAAAGTGGTGATTACAAAGTAATTTTAAATTAATTTATTAATAATAACGCCACAAAGTGAATACAAATCTTTTGAAGAAATTATTAAAGTTAGTGTTTATGAAAAAAAAAACCCCACCATATTTCCTCTCGGTATTTTAAAGAAAAACCTTTAAAGCATTTTTTGGGAATATTCAAAATTGTAAAATATTTTGTAAAACATACATATTTTGTAAGACGGTCAGAAAAATGTTTTTTTTTTTAAATATTGTATTTGATAAATGCTTAGGCTGTGTAAATTTTAAAAATATGTTATATATGTTTTTCTCTTTAAAAATGATATGTTTATCGTATTGCGTAATAATATGATCATTATTAAGAATTCATAGATAATCCCTCCCCGATATCCCTCTCTTTCTTGGTAGCAGGTAACCACATAATAATCAGGTACGTATGTAAATACAATTTTAAATTAAATTATTTTTAATTATTTTTTAAACAATAATTATTAGCCTGAAACACTCATCCAAATTGAAAAAACCTTCCGAGAAAAGATAAATGTCGCCGACAGGACTCGAACCTGCACCCTTCTGATTGCCGGTCAGATGCTCTACCCGTTGAGCTACGTCGGCTTATCGCAAACCCGCCAAGTTAATCAATATATACTAGTGTTCATTCAATAATTACGGTTTTTTATTATATTTTCACACCTGCCAAAAGCCTAGAGAAAGCCTTAAGCTCTCCTTATTAATAAAGTTGGTTGTTTACGGGTGAAAGTATAAAAAGCAGCAATTGAACTGCTATTGATTAACAACGAGTTCCATTAAACCGGCAAGCTCAACCGGGTGATAAAGCGGCTATTCAGAAGCTGTGAATGAAGTGTTCGATAACTCGGTATTGTTTATAAAAATAATAATTGTTACCCTTTGCACTATGCACAAAAATCTTGTCTTAAGTTTTAAAGAACTTTAGTTTATCAATTAATAAATTATTTTTATTTGTTTAGTTAGTTTATATTACATTTTACGTGTATAAACTAATACGTACATGGTTACATTTGATTGTTCATATAATTATATTTTTAAAGTGAGCATATCATATATTTTTTTATATACATTCATTCTTCAGACTTTCCGGCATCTCATCATACATTCTCAGTCGTCTATACATTAAGCAGTTCTGTGATTCTGTTTTTCTCATATGCGGTAATCTAATTCTGTTTACATTCCTGGTTTTATCTCGTAATTATGTTCATTTTTAATTAAAACAATTTCATCCATAATTTTGGCATTTGGTTATTCAGAATTTTATGTATAAAATTAATACATTGTATAGCAGTCTCTTGTTTATTAGAATTCAATGAAGCTCTTCTCTCATTTGATTGATTATTGTATATTTGCCTTCCCTTAGTATACTCGTACATCTCATAGATCTGTTTTGAATAATTGATAGCTTATTTAGATTTCCTCAATAGGCCAAATATAATATCTAGGAGCAATAGACCAAATGTAGCAACTGTTTTAAAAATTAGCTCTGCAGTGTTTCCATTTAGATTATTTTTCAGCCTTCCAAGAAAATTTACCTTTTTTTATACCTTTTTTAACACATCGCTATGAAAGATAGTTTTCAATCCAATGTTATATCTTATCGTCATAAAAAAAATAACAGTAATTGCAAATTTTTCACTTTAAGATTGGTTTCAAGAATTAAGAGTGGGAAATATTTGGTCTTTTGTGCAACTTATTTTCTCGCTGGTATAATTTATTACCGGACAACCATTAAAATTTAAAAACAAATTGGACGTAGTTCATGCAAAGTTTTCTACGTGACTTTAAAGAAATAGGTAATTCACGGAAACCTCTTAGAGTTATGGAAGTGAAATGGTTCCGGTAATATCATAGAAACCTCTGAATTGTTATCGCACAGAGGAAAACTTGGAATTCGAGTAGTGCTATCTGCATGACCCACTAAATTTCTATGGAATAATTTTCAGAACAGGTTTCATAATACTTCATTTTAAAGACAGTGGCGAACTAGGGAAAACAGAGTGACTAGGAAAGGTATTGTGCATCTCAGTTTTGAAAGAGAAAAAAAAATTAAAAACGCCGCTATATCTTTAATCGTAAATTAATAAAAAATAATTATATAAAGCGCTATATTTTTAAGTTTAGGTAAATAAAAAAAAAAAGTTATATTCCAAAATTATTAAAGTTGTATTTCAGTTGAAAGCTATTTAAATCAACTAAAAATATTTCATATTCGTAAAAAGCATTTACTTTCTGGCTTGTCAAAAATATAATATTTATTTATTTATTCTTAAATTTAAATATAAAAACAAAAACATTATCCACTCATCTCACGACAATCCTGTGTTGAGATGAGCGGTTTATAATATCAATACATACATTTATTTTAAACAACTTCAATCTAATATAATTATTGACAGGTTTCGGAAGTACCCTTCCTTCGTCAGGACAATATTAAGACTAATCTAAGTAAAAAATAATGTCAGACATACATAAATATTTAGGTGTTGGAGTGGGAGGCGACCCAAGGGTAAGGGAAAATTAGGGATTTTTCTAGATTTAATATTTATCTAATTTCAAGTTAGATTAGTCTTTACATATTACCGATGAAGGAAGGGTACTTTCAAAACCGGTCGATCATTATGTTAAATTGAAATAATTTTAAACAAATTTATGTATTTGTATCATAAAATTATTATTTTTATTCATCGAAGATGATAATAACAGTTCTTAAAAATCGAAGTACGATAGCGATAAAAATGACGGAACGAATTGGGGAAGATCAGTGAATTAGAGCACTAGGTCCCGGGTAGACCACGATGTCCCGGGTTCGAGTCCGTTATCTTTTTCTTTTCTGTGTCTTTTCGATTTCATGTGGCATTTTGAGAGTTGTTAATATTGTCTACAATGATTAAAAATATATTACAGTGAGGTACCATTTATAAACTTCAATAAGTCATCTCAAAAATTGACTAAAAATATTCTGTCACCACCAAAAAAAGTTTTTTGAAAACTACCGTAAAGCATAATTTCTGTTGACTGAAACAGGAAAACACATTTCTTGAATTTACTAGGTCACTGCAACTATTTATTACTCTAATATTTTTTTTCCATAAGCCATTGAGCTTAGAAATACCAAATTAATTAGTGATAAATAAAACAAAATGCCATACGGATTGTTTTACATTTTTTCAATACGATAAATTCATGGCACTCGGACGGGTTGTAATTGCAGGTAATATTATAATAACGTTGTATGCGGCCCTCGGCTGTTGCTTAGCCTGCCGCCGCCTAAATCCGTCCCTGACTATGAAGTCACATTTGCACTCTTCTAGAACTATTATAGAAGAAGTTATAAATAAACTAAAAAGCACCTCAACTTTGCCCTTCGGTGTTTTGTCTTAAGAATTTTACGTGATTTAAGAGACATTTAGAAAGAGAGGAAGATAAGCTCCATTTAACACAAGTTTAGTCATATTAATGTGTAGTTAAAAACAGATTTTTGCATGTTGTTATTATTATTATTTTTTTTTTTTTAAAGTTCCGTTAGGTAATTAGAAATTATTTACTAACTAACTAACCATCACCCGTTTCACCGCAGGGGTAGGCAGAGGACGGACCTACAAACAACTCAATCTTGGCATTCACTTCTTGCTTCATTCACATTCATTCAATGTCTCATACATTCTCTTCTGTTATTCCGACTTCTGACATGGCCCGACTCTATATTTGATTCACTTGATCGTAGCATGTCTTCCTCGGACGTCCCCGGCTTCATCTTCCATTCACATTCGCGTCATATATTCTCCTTACACTTGTTTCTTCGTTAATTCGCCCTACATGCCCGAACAATCTAAGCGTCCCTTAATTAAATAAATAAATTAGAATCCGAATAAATTGACGTAAATTTAGTCTGAAATTAATAAGGGCATTGGTTTTAAAATAAAAACATTGTCAGAGTTTCATTATAAATATCTATTTAAAAAAAAAGTATATTTATTAAATCTATACCCTCCATTACCTTCGTGAGCGGGCTTAAATATAATGCTATCAGGTAGTGCCGCTAGCACATAAAACACAGTTTACAATTTTTCAAATAAATTAAATAAAAGCCCTACAGTAGCAATAGGCAGCCCGCTCACTAGGTAGAGAAGATTATCTCCACATTTATGCACTTCTAACCACAGTTGACTCAGGAAGAGAGAAAAGTGTTCCCTAGCGCTGTACACGAAAAATTTACAATACGATATATTATTATTAATTAACGGGGATTGGATTTTACATATTTTTAACAGTTTGCATAATTTTATTTTTAACAGTGTGTATAATTTTATTTTTAACATTTTGCATAATTTTATTTTTATCAATTTGCATAATTTTATTTTTAACAGTTTGCATAATTTTATTTTTAACAGTTTGCATAATTTTTTTTTTAACAGTTTGCTTAATTTTATTTTTAACAGTTTGCATAATTTTATTTTTCAATTCGTTTAAATATTTCTGTTTTCCGGAATTTCCTTCACTTCAAAAATGTTAGATTCAACAACAGACAATGAATTTTCAACCCTCTACGAAAATTTCCTTTTAAATTTGTTTATTGATAGTTTGCACCCTAATCGATATAAAAAAAAACTGTTTTGTTTTTGAATAATTCAACAATTTTTCATGATGGACGTAAGTAACCACTCATTTTAATTATACGCGTATAAGTTATTTTAATTTTTTGTCACCCTTTTTTACTAGTTATACACATATAACTGATTATTATGTTTATTTAATGTCATCGGTATAAATATACCATAAACAATAATTACATGTCACAGTCAACTACAAGCATGAGAATATAAAACAAATAATTTAAAAAGGTAACTATTAAATGTGGCATTAGGCCGTACAACGACATCAGAGAGTATATAAAGAATAAATGTTCATGAAGGATATAAAAGTAAAAGATATGCGTACATATAAAACATATAGTAAATTTAAGTTACATTAATATTGATTGAAAAGATATGATAGCTTTCTTGTACCTTCCGTGCAGTTAAATAAATCCGCTACAGCTATACTAACTTCAAGTAATCTAGGTACAAGCGAGTGTTTGTAATGCTCGGTCCTGGTGTTGTTACATTTATACAGAGTGGAAGATACTCTCAGTATCGCCCTGGTGAAAGACCACCATTCAGAATTGAAACGTTGCTTGAAATGGCTTTTGGCCGTGTTTGGTGATCAGATCTGAATAGCCAGGTATTTACCCACCTTCCTCTTCCCCTTCTCCTTCCCCTCCCCAATACCTTCAGCCTCACAATATTCCCCAATTGGGGATGCCATAGTCTCACTGGCTCCAGACGGTTGGGAGCAGTTGAGACTCTTGTGCGGTATTCATGTAAAAAAAAAAAAAACAGGATTTTGGAACGAGTAGCTCTCGTAGCTATATGAAATTGAATAAGGTTAATTAAATCTGGACTTTCTATACTACCATTTACAATTTTGAACACAGATAACAAGTCGGAAATAATTCTTCGATCTGAGAGATTTTGTAAATTTAGTTCTTTCATCAAGTAATTATAGTCGATGCTTTCAATGGGAATGTCGAGTTCATAATTAATGTGTCTTATGTTGAATTTTATTTAGGTATGTATTTATAATTTCTGTTTTAGTGAGAGAATAGTAGATTTTTTAATGAAAAAACTTTATTCTATGGAACGACGCTCAATTGTCGCGAATACCTTTTTTTTCTTCAACAAGAGAACGCTTAGTGCCCTCGGCGCGCGCAAACTACAATTGTAATTACCCAGACATTAGCGACAAGTTGGGTAATTTTTCAACAAGTGTCACCGAGTAGCCCACGCAAGGGCTGTTTGGATGAATCCGAGTTTAAATCACAACAGGCAGTATTTACATCATATTCCGCTTAACTAGAATGTAATCCTAGCAGATAGGTGTTATGTTACGCGTACTATGCGCTTATATATCGCGCTTTTCTTATATTTGGCCCGGTCACCTGCAATATGTTTCCTCCAAATATTGCTAACATTCGTAATTCAGCAGAGTTCAAACGGGTCTTAAAAATGTTTTTTTTCAATAAATCTTATCCAATATAAAACATAACTTCATGTACGTAGAATCGACTCATTTTTTTCTTTTGATCCTCCATAGCTTACTTAGTTGCGGTTTTCTCCTCCTTGTTATTGAATGCCCTTAGTATCCAGTGTAAAATCATGTATATAATGTCATGTAATATTCTCTTGCTCTCTTGGTTTTTGTACCTACTTTATATTTGATTATTTACACCCTTAGCTTCTAAATTGTTATTTTATAATATCTAAAATGTTCATCTAAGTGAGTCTGCCACTCGTCAATATTTTAAATTATGGTTTAAATTTGCATGCATGTAATATATATGTTATTTTCTAATTATATTAGGTTAGGTTATTTTGTGTAGATTTTCTTGTTCTTTTGATACTTGTACTTTAGATTTGATTATTTATACCCCCAGTTTTTTTAAATTGTGCGTGTAAGGAGGGTCTGCTGCTCATGAGTATTTTATGTCAAAGTTGTAATTTCCATATACGAGTTATATATATATAGTTATTATAGTTATCTGATATACTATATAGTATATCTGTTGGTTTACAATTATATTAGGTTAGGTTAGTTAGTGTACTTGAGATGAAACTTCACAAAACTGCGCCATATAAATTAACTCTTATTATTATTATTATGTTACATAAATTTATAAAATTTATTATTTTCATAAAAGAAGCCCCGTGTTATCAATTTCAGATGATTGAGGGTGTTCTGTGGAAGGCTTTTTTAAAGAGAGGAAGGAGTGAATCAGTCTTTCGGATAGCCATGTTGTGGAAGGGAGGAAACACAGAAGTCATTCCATTACCGAGCTGAGCATAAAAACATGTGGTATATGCTAGTATTTCGTTGCATCGTAGCACCTTCCATTAAATAACCGGTAGAATATATGTCGATTTTCCACCCGCTGTTCCAATGATTGCAATCTGTTCATTAAGGCAGGGGAATCGAATTGATGTCCAGTGTTTTATCAGATACGTGATTGCCAAAGGCCGCTTTTATAATTTTGCATGACACGTTTTAATAATGTACGCAGTGGTCGTGATCGGCATTTGTGCAGTGTTTACAACTCATAAAAGAAGCAATAACACACACCGTCAGCCCGCAAGTTATGAAGGTCGGTGGAGAGCGGGCAAGATAATTAGGTGAATTAATAGTGTTTAGAATGTTGTAGAGAAGAGAAAGTGTGTGTACGAGTATATCTAAATATCTCACATCGGCGTAATAAAGTCTCAGCGTAAATAAACCTTCACATTTAATACAAACTCGCAAGGTTGTCCGTTTATCAAAGCTAGATGTGTGAGTATAATTGTAACAGACATCTCGGGCTCTATTCCCCCTCACTTGCACATTCATCAACCCTTAGCGACCTTAGCGTATCTCTCTGCCCCGCCTTACCGCCGCACAGTGCATAGAACTACATACTGCACAGGGCACGTGCGTCATCACAGTCTGCAGTTAGTTGCACACGGGGCGGGGATACGGAGCTTATCAGCCTTTGAAAAAGCTCTCATTCAGAACCCCGCGTGATTTTAAAAGACTTTCAAATTAGAAACAGCGGTTCTATATTCCTCATTCATCTGTTCTTTTCATGGATTTTGTATAAAATTTGAGGAATATTTTTATACGAAAATTTATTAATCTCTTCGAATTATTATCTGACGGCAAAACTTAGATCATCGAGTACAAATCATTTAAGAAGATATTTCAAATAAACACATTCAATAGTGAAGACGATTAATTTATTATTGAATTTTGTAAAAAAAACAATTATTTGCACCAATGCATTGCAAAAGAGATAAAAAATCATAAAAATATAGTTAACCTAATAAAATAAAGGTATAGGTCAAAAAAACTATAAAAATTGTTATAAAAAAGGTTGCAAGTAAAATGTTATAACGCAACATGCTTAAACTTGTAGGCCATATGGAAAATATCAACATTCCCGTGAGGCAGTAAGTTGTTTAAAGTCTTCCCAGGGGTATCACCATTGGTGAATTAGTTCTGCACCTCGGAAGAAACAGAAACCAGAGACGCGATTGCCTGAATGAGATTCCTATTCACTCCATACTTGGATAATACCTTCCATAATGTTTTCCTGTCAACTCGGTTGTATGCTTTTCGTAGATCTACAAAAGCAAAGAAAAGTTTCTGCTTTTTGCCAGAAACTTCTTTAGCGTGAGCAAGTAAATCTTATTTTATTAAATAGTATTATGTAGCATATTTGCGGCACGTTCCAGGGTGGGTAGATACTCTTACTATCGCCCTAGTTAAATATCACTATTCAGAATCGAAACGTTGTTTGAAATAGCTTTAACCGTATTTGGGGACAAGTCCGGATAGCCAGGTACTTTTCCGCCTTCCTCTTCCCCATTTTCTATCTCTTAACACCTTCAGCCTCGCAACATATCCCAATTGGGGATGCCATAGTATCACTGGCTCCGGTTAGCAGGGAGCAGTTGGGACACTTGTGCGATATTCACATTAAAAAATCTCATCGTCACTAACATCTTACTTGGGTACTTTGTGTATAAATTGTAAACTTTAATGGGAAATATACGGTAAAATGAATATTCCAAGTAATAAACCGTCCGCACTGTAATATCGGCAATTTCACACTATTCGATCAAACCAACCGACAACACTACATTTACACGTGTCCATTTAAGTGAGTACCCACTTCCCTCTAATTTTGTGACAGCGATATGAAATTATTAGAAAATAATAGATTTCCGTTGAATTCATAGAGTCAAACATTTAAAAAATTTAAAACTATAGAAAAAAAGTAAAATTTCCATTATTTTAAGGTACGCTGGTTCATAAATTATCATTACAACAACTCAGTAAGGAAATTTAAAATTTCAGTAAGGAAGATACTCTTAGTATCGCCCTGGTGAAAGACCACCATTCAGAATTGAAGCGTTGAAATGGCTTTTAGCCGTGTTTGGTGACCAGATCTGAATAGCCAGGTATTTCCCCACCTTCCTCTTCCTCTTCTCCTTCCCCTCCCCAATACCTCCAGCCTCACAACATTCCCCTATTGGGGAATCAGAGTCTCACTGGCTCCGGATGGTTGGGAGCAGTTGGGACTCTTGTGGGGTATTAATATAAAAAAAATAAATTATTATAATTGACTTGCTCAAACATGGAGGGGTAAAATAGGAAGGGTAAGATGGGATCCAAAGAATTACCCTTGATCCTTATTTCTTCACAAGCCTCTTATTTGGCTGTCGATGCACTTGAGCATATAAATAATTAATAATAATCGAACACAACAAAAAAAAACACAGACGATATTCATCTGCAGCGTGATCACACAATACAAAATACGACGGCGGTGGCGAACACAATACGAATATTACAGCGGGGCACGCCTAGCTCGCCCCTCGCCTTTCTTATTTTGGTCTCTTCCATTTGCGTGTTAGGGCATCTCTATATATTATTTGCTCTGTGATTTTCTTTCAATTCGCCCGAACCCAAGAACATAGTCTTTCATAATATATAATAATAAAATGGTTAATTTTTATGTAGGGCCGTTTAGTGACCAACATTACTTTAAGGGCGCTTTAAATTTTTCTGTTAATGTTTGTAACCCCTTTTAAATAGATTTGTTTTTAGACTTTTCTCAAAGGTTTCGAAATTGCTTTCTGACCTCAAAACAAATGGAAGGTCATTCCAAGAATGTGGACCCAGTATATTGGAAGCTCTCTCCCCATATTTATCTGCATTCGTACGAGAGGGTTCAATCAGTCTGTTTGATGCATCATCAGATTTGGCCGACCTGATCGTGAGCTGGCTTTGAGTAAGATTGTCCCTCACGCAGAAATCAGTCGAGTATGATGGTGCGAGCCCGTTCAGTGCCTTATATACTTACATGATTCTTTGTAGTTTATCCTTGCATTGGCCTTCCTAAACTGTCGTGGCAGGTACATAGTTCAGGGAAGTCAACTGGGAAACAAGAAGAGAAGAAATATAAAGAAAATGTCAACGAGTGTGTATGAGGAAGGAGTAGACTTGAATGTGAGAGGGAAATTGTATGCTTTAAGTCTCAATTTAATCGAAGGAAACCGTGTTAGATAAACAATTATGTTATATTTTTCTGATTTAAAAAAATACAGAATCGATATCACATTTTTCTCATATTATATTTTGTCACAAAACAGAATCTCTCGATCCGTTTCGTAAGCATATTTGAATTGTAATCTTTATAAAGTTCATCAATACATCTACTATATAAAATATCCCCGACTAGCTCAACTCAGGGTAGATGGATGTATACGAAAAAATGATACATCCGTCTTTTAATCGTGTTGTCAGTTCGTTGATGGACGATTTTCGAAATTACCGCTTAGTTTTCATTAATAAAAACAAATACATATAAATAGAAACAGGAATAGGGAATTCAAAATAAAACAACTCTCTTTTGCTATATTAAAATACCTGGCAGTCAGGTCTATATTTTTATAGCTGCATTTAAAGGCTCTAGGAAAAGCTTTAACCTTTCTGTGGACGCCTTCAGATTATTAAAGGATAGAATGAATTTGAGTGATTTTAAATGATTTCAGTTTTATCAAAAAGCAAAAGGGAAATAAATAAGTAAGTAAATTGGAACAGAACCCGTTTTTGGTCGCAGAAGCTGGTGACAGGAAGGCTCCTCAGACTAGAATGAATGTCCCCTCTGTCTTTCCAACACCCCTTGAGGTCGCTTTACCCCCTCCCCTTACCAAATGGAGCGGCTAGGAGAAATACTTATCATAGACAACTAATGTTTATTTATGGTTCATTCCGGGTCTGCGGTTTATCAACCTTAGTTGTTAGGGACTTGCTTCATAACAATTTATGATGTTGAAAATAAGTATTCGCCAAAAAAATGTAAATAATTTTTTTTAAATTACAATAATTTGTACTAAACTACTTGTTATTCTATTTTGTACAACCTGCACTTATAATTTAAACACAGGTAAAACTATTATTCATTACGCTGTAATTACATATTTATATTGTACCTCTTACTTTTTTTACACTCTTATTATTATTTTATGTACTATATTGTTATATTCCTTTGTATAACTATGTGATACATATATTTACATGTAAAAGTCTTCTAGGCGTGAATAAATAAATAAATAAATATCTGGGACCGAAAATATATATTAAAACCACTCTACAAATAAAAATTAAAACCTGCAAAAATTCATTAAACCGTCCAATAATAACCAAATGATTAATTGGCCTGGGTAGAGGGGACTCTGAAAAATAATTAAATAATGTAATTTAAATTAATTCGTACCTATTATGCATAACACACTTAGCCGATAGATTGAACAGAAACAATAATTACACAATATTAAACCACGCATCACTGGAGCGTACATTATAAATAAAATAACAATTAAATAAAAATAATATTATTTCACGTCCTATGTATAATGTGACATATGACGTCCATATTATAAAATAAAAAATAAATTTATGTTTTCCAAATTACAACCAAATCTATTAAATTCCGCAACTTCAACACCCTTCAAATACGGCATTTAATTTTTGATCAAATCCTATTACTCAAAATTCTAAATGTTTTTTCATTTGCCCTTATGCAGAAGTAACGTTAGGAAAAATTCCACAATTTCCCGTAAATGTGCACAGTATAACATGCAATTTAATAATATCGACATCCTTAACAATGCCCTTCAGAAATATCCAACTGAAGTAATGCGTATGACCTCAAATTAATGCACAAGTATTGTGGTATGTATTGAGAGCAGCTCCTAGCCCCATCCTATCGTCCCCTTCCTACTCTTCTTCCTTAGTTTAATATAAAATAAAACTCTTGTCTCTAACCAACTGCAGCATAAGAATTTTATTTGGCTTCACCTTGTTTTTCCACCTATGTATATATTTTGCTTTGTTAAAAAACTGTCTCTTACACATAAATAAATATTATCATCTTAACGACGTCCGTGGTATTGTTACTCCCCCAACTGTGGAGGAGGTTTTCTTGCGGCATTCATTTTGAAATTGGTGCATGTGTTTTCATTCGTGTTTAACTCCAAGCCAACGACGCGGGATGAGAAGTAAGATACATACATTTTACTTCGTCATTTTGAATGCTTTTAATGTTAATAATATGCTTTCATAAATAATAATCAATCCCTATAAATAGGCTAATAAAAAGGAAATGTAAATTGTAATTACTTCGCGTGAAGATTGAACTGGCAACCCCTAACCTATTGAGCGTAAACAGAGGAGGTTGATAATACAAATGGGTGCGTACATCATTTCAATCTAAAACATATTTCATTTTTCTGATTTTTGTTATAAGTTAACTAACTAACTAACCATCATGTCATGTCTCCGCAAGGGTAGGCAGAGAGGATGGACCGCCAAACAACTCGATCTTGGCATACACTTCTTGCTTCATTTGCATCCATACAACGTCTCATACATTCTCTTCTGCTATTCCGACTTCTGATATGGCCCGACTCAAGCATTTGATTCACTTGATTGTGCCATGTCTTCCTCAGAGGTCTTCTTCCATTCACATTCGCGTATTATATTCTCCTTATATTTTCTTCGTTCATTCGCTCTACATGCCCAAACCATTTAAACGTCCCTTTCTTAATCTTACTCATCACGCTTACAAGCCTTGTATTCTTTACAAATCTCAAAATTTTTCACACGATCATTGTTATACTACACATTCGCCTCAGAGATCTCATTTCTACGGCATTAAGTCTTATTTAATCCTTCCTCTGCCAGGTCCACGCCTCACTGCCATACATCAGGGTTGGTATTAGCACTCCATTGTGGACTGCTAGCTTCGCTTGGACAACTTTTTGCTAGCGCCAACCCCGTTCAGTCCTCCGTTAATGGAGTTTCTTGCATTCACCCTTCTTTCAATATCCCTATCAGTGTTTCCATCTCTCGTAAACATACTTCTCAAATACACAAACTCATCGACCTGCTCCAAGTACACACAATTCACCACTATATTGCACACTGTTTTCGTACTCTCTCTTTCAAACACCAAGACTTTAGACTTACTTACATTCATCAGTAGCTCATTCTTCACACATACTTCGTTCATCCTAGATACGAGGGACTGTAGATATTCCATACTGTTAGCAATCAGCATCACACGTTATAAATAGATTTTTCAATTCAAATACGCTTCGGTGTTCGCATGGAAAAAACAATATTTTTTATCAAGTTTATCATTTTATTCATACGAACCGTGTAACTATCATATCGTTTTTCAACCCCTTTAAACGCGGTGTCGTATTTCCCTGACTTGGTATTGTTGGATATTGCTTAGTTAAGTGGTTATGCTATACCGAGCCTGTAACCATGCTATGAGGCTTTTATTTTAACATCCTTATTGAATACTCAACCGACCATGCTACTGCCGGTAGCACTTTACCCAACACGTGTGATATGGGAAAACATTTTGAATACGATATTGCAGGTTTACATTGTTTTTGAGAACGGTCTTGAACCAGTGGGATTTAGGCATCCTTAATTGGCGAAAATCGAAGGGGAAGGAGAAGAAGGAACAAAATGTTTAAGAAGTGCCAAATAGTAAATACAGACCTACCCAGAGGTACTGCCTATTCTACCTTAATCACATAAAAAACGTTAATAATTTAAATTCCAGCTATGAATCGCAAAGTTCACCGACCGCCCTATTTGTCAAAAGCAGCAACTAATGCAAAATGTCATATTTAAATATTTTCGTAAGAAGCAATCACTTTGTGGTTTGACATTGTATTAAGTAAATGAAACACGTTGTTATAAACCACGAATATATTTTATTTTCACCAACCGGAAACCGGAAGTTATTATATTTACCCTGATGAAGCTTGAGTTAAGCGAAACCGCTTGGTGAAAATAAAATATATTCGTGTTTTATAACAACGTGTTCCATTTACTTAATATCATATTTAAATGTTGAGCTTATTTTACATAAAAATGTAAATGTGTGCGAAATGCGCATTGAAGGGAAGACTCGTTTGTGTTCGTATCAAAAAAGGCCATCTGTTGGTATTTCTATTAATTAGTAAACTTTAATGACGAAATAATTGTCACATTATGTTGGTTTTATTTTTTGTACTGTCTAAAAACGATCAAATTTTATTAATCCCGTAAGTGTCTTTTAATATACATACATGGAGCAGTTATTTGGATATTTAATATAGCAGATAATTCTAACCAACATCGGTTAAAGCCAGGGGCTAACCATTAGTGAAAACTTACCAAGTCTCTGGTAAGTTTTTTAAAATGTCAATTATTTCACTGTTTTTCCTACTGCCTACCTACCCTGACTAAAAACTACTTGCACGTCACTGGACCTACCTAAAACCATTTCACATCTGAATGATGGTTTAATTGGAATTTTCTCCAATTCTGTTGCCCCAAAAAAGATTTTTTTTATCGCGTTCATTAAAATGCAATGATAATTGCATTTATCGTTAAAATAGTTAACAAAGCGTCGATAAAATTATATTAGCTTCCACAATTATTCTAATGAAACTTTAGGTTGCATACTGAAAGACACATTAAGTATTGTCCCGGTTGGAGAAAATTTAACAATCGAAAAAAATAATTATTTTCCAAATTAAGTACCTAGATATGATTGTAGATATGTAGGCACCTATATATTAGTTAATTGAATTGACTTAATAGATCAATTATCCTGCTTTCGTGGTCATTACACACGCAATCAATATTATTTTATTGTGTGTAAAAATATTTTGAATGAAAACAAAATTAATATGTCATCAGTATTATGAAATATCAAGACATCAATCAAAAGCAGACATACAATCATTTCAAAGCAATTATTTGAAACCATCAATCAATATTATTTTTTTCATCGATGTTAGTTAACAAAACATTGTAAAGGAAATGAATTTGAATGGGGTGTACCCAAGAAATATCTTATACTTTGTGGTGTAGTTATTCAATGATACAGGCGTTAATGGGAAATATAATTAGATAAGAACACAAGCCTTGTCTCTCACCGAAGGCAGACTGGCGTAGTATAAGCAAAATCAAATAGCCGACTGTGCCTCGATTCAAAAACTTTAGAACCACCAACCAAAATCATGTTTCCGTCCATTTCGACAACATTTGAAAAAAAAATCGCCTCTTTTCCTATTATTGTGGAAATTTTTGGTTCTGTAACCGTTTTTTGGTTATTATTATGGTATACAGAAAAAAGATCAAAAATTGAAAAAGCTATATGGATAAATCCAAAAAAAACTGTGAAATGGGGCTTCAAGGATAGATTTCTACAGAAAGATCAAGAAGCAGGGTCATTTTATCAAAAAAAAAACTGGCTCATTTTAATTGAAATTTTCGGTATAAGATTTGATAAGGTACAGTTAGCCAATTTCTCTAAGACCAAATTTTATAAGCTTCCCTAAATCAAGTAATGATGTAGGCTTCTTACAACTTGGAATAAATTTCTCAAGGGTCTTTTGTTAATCTATCCTAGATTATTATTAACATGAAAGGTCTGAGGTCAACTTAGAGATGTACCTTAATGTATATCATATGTGAGGTTCATAGGTCTCATGTAGAGATGGAAAAAATATAAAGTATGAAATTTGCGAACGAATAATAAATTAAAGTGAATTTAAGCACTCATAAATGAATTTTCTCTTGGATCAGGTCTGACAGAATTCGGGAGATCCTTCATGCAAGATTTCCAGGCATAAATATGTCTTTAATTTAGACAAGCAATAAATTCATATCGTTGGATTATACATATTTGTAGGACATATTATGTATTTATTATATTATAAACGCCCTATTTGGGATTTTAAATAATGTGTCATAAAAAAATTCAAATTACAATAGTGACACAAGTGCAAAACACATCACATTAGGTACATAGATAGCCTCCACGAAATACAAAAACCAAATATTTAATTTATCAATATCAAATTCAGCAATACTGTCGTGTAAATAACATTCCAAATAATAAGCACCAGAGACGAATATACAAAACACACCTCACATTCACTGATACTTATACTCTGGTCACATCTTATTAATAATTGTTGAGGATGTACGCAATAATCGTCTTTTTGTATGTGTATTGCGGGCAGTTGAACATATCCACTATGTCTGAAAAAATCTTCTGCGTGAAGTCTAGGTACAAGAGAATTTTTGAATGACTCGGTCCTGAAATTATTGTTACAATTGAATAGAATTTTAGATGGAGTAGTTCTATTTGGAATATTGAATTTAATTAAGCTGACTATATCAGGGCTGTCTATAATACCATTAACAATTTTACAAATAAAAGTTAGGTCAGAATCGAGTATTCTATCTGGGAGTTTTAATAGTTTTAGTTATTTCAATAAGTAATTGTAATTTATAGTTTTAATAGGTAATACTTGTTCAATTATGTAGTATAGTGTATTATGTAGTATAGTGTATTATGTAGTATAGTGTATTATGTAGTATAGTGTATTATGTAGTATAGTGTATTATGTAGTATAGTGTATTATGTAGTATAGTGTATTATGTAGTATAGTGTATTATGTAGTATAGTGTATTATGTAGTATAGTGTATTATGTAGTATAGTGTATTATGTAGTATAGTGTATTATGTTGTATAGTGTATTATGTAGTATAGTGTATTATGTAGTATAGTGTATTATGTAGTATAGTGTATTATGCAGTATAGTGTATTATGTAGTATAGTGTATTATGTAGTATAGTGTATTATGTTGTATAGTGTATTATGTAGTATAGTGTATTATGTATACGATAACATATATAATAAACAGAGCAATTAACATATTTCATATCAAAGGTTGTAACATCTAAACAACCTAAGTCGGTTCTAAATCTCGTACACAAATTCATTCAGGTTGTTTTGTAAAACATTATAAATGGATAGTTAAAAAGCAGAAAGATGAATTAGTGCATCTGCTTAAAATTTTACTAGACAGCAAATCTGGTAAGTCGGCTTCTCAGGGGAATTACAGTTAACGTATAATTTGTTTATAAATTTACACGTTTCCTGCAACACTTTTTTTAATATATAAATATCAACATGTTTCGAAAGAAAAGATTTCCCCATCAGGATAAACGGTATACTAAATAAATAAATATAGAAAATAATAATGGAAGAATAGACAAATTACAAACATAAATAAAAATTAACAATGAGTGATGTAGGCAGGTGAGTTATTGATTAAAAATTTAAAAAATATATTTTAAATTTTTTTTTGTGTGATAGCAAATAATAATTTTATTTTAGAATTTTAATAAAAATAAAGAAGTATTAAAAATAAAATAATAATTAGTGTGATTAGTACAATTTATATTCATAATATTCTAAATTACGTGAAAACAAATTTAAGAGAAAGGTATTTAATATTTTTTTTTGATTAATACATATATTTAATGGACTATTAAAACTTAAGATTATTTATTTGTTACAATTGTGTTTAATTCTTTATTAAAATAAGTTCATAATGTTATGAGTTATGACTAAGTTCTGTAAATATTTACGTTTTATATTATTGTGACAATGTATCCCGTTTCCAACAGTATCCCTCTGTTTCTTCCTTCAGCATTATTCTTTATGCAAGTGATGCAGAACCATTTTAGCCAGAGGACCAATTTATCAATTTTCGAAATTTGCGGGTCGCAGGGGTAGGGGTACCCACAGCTTGACATGGTTAATTTTGCAGTATGTGACGTCGCTAGTGTAGGTTTGAATTTTTTTATGTGAATACCATTAAAACCAAAATTATTTAAAAAAATAAATGTACATATAAATAGTAAGATATTCAAATTAAATTTTGTTTTCATGTTTTGTAAAACGGTAACCCATGAGTAAAGCAATCATAGAACTTCTTAAATTAGCAAATGGAAATCTTAAGAAATATAAAAAAAAACTCACTTCCGTTACTTCTATGTTTTCAGAAACAACACTTGGTTGTCTCCTATAAAATAGAACATATTCAAAAAAAAAATACCCCGCAGACGAAAAAAATGTTGGGTCAAAGTTCAAATCAATTAATATTTATTTATTTTATTTAGTCAAAAGGGCCGCGTTGTGCATCACTGCTATATGCTAACACGGTGGCGATTGCTGTCGTAGGTGTACTTTTGGTGGAGATCTGCACGTACTTGGGAATCACATTACACTTCAAACACTTTTTCTTAAATTATTTTCCGATGTTTTAGTTTATTAATTTCATATTTAATGCGAGGAAATTAAAAATAGGGTAGCGGTAAATTTAATCCCATAAATAAGTCGTGTGGCCGAACCACAGTTTAAAAATGGCTTTGAACTCCGAAACAGCTGTCATAAAAAAAAACCGACACACGTGCAGAACTTAATAACAGCAACATTAAATTAGATTAATTTCAAATTATAAAAAAAAGTTTATTGTTTCTCGATTGTTCTGAAAGTTTCTTTCAAAGGGTCTTAGTTTAATTTATTTAAACTGGGATGCTGTCACAGGACATTACATTTAATAATTAAATACTTGAAATATATTTAAAAAAATCCCTACATATAAAAATGAATGTTTGTCTGTCTGTCCTCGATTTTCTCGAAAATTACTACACCGGTTTCACTGAAAATATCACAGTTTATTATTATTAGTTCCGGAGAGGTTTGGAGATTAGTTTGAATTAAATACAACATGTAAAACTGTTGAACATTGAACCCGCTATTTTGTATTGAGTTTAGCTCATAGATATACTACTCTGGTTAGCCACAGATTATATATTCAAAAGAAGAAGGTTTGCTTGGGTAGAAAATAAAAAAAAAGGAAAATGCAAGTAGGTACCTACTTATATTTTTTTTAGATATATTTTGAAAAAAAATAAATCTGTGGAATGAAATAAATTTTTCAAATTGTTTCCTTGTTTAGAGATAGTAATAACAAGGAATTACTTGCGCTGTCAAATTAATTATGGCACCCAAACGACAAGCAAGAATTCACAAGTTCAGCATTTAAAAAAAAAAATCCCGAGCAGGGCCGGGTACACATCAGCTAGTTATGAAATAAAAATGAAAAAATGAAAGTGTACTACAAAAATTGGCAACAGAATATCGAATACGCCCGGAGGGTGTTGAACTAAGTTTTGGGAAGATTCGTTTTTGACACACGTATAAAACTCGTGTGCGTGTACTTTGTTCGTATCTCCTTTCACTTCATTAGGTTACCAGATCAAAGGACCACATTTTTTCCTTTCACCTTAAAAAATCTTCCCTCTTTGCGAAATCTGCTCACCAAGAATCGAATTTAACTTCAAACATTTCATTTCACATTGTTTTTATTCAACCTATAAACAGTTCAAACACTTTATTATCTTATTCGAAGCAAAGTTCCCTTTATCTACATAAATCATTTTTTGAGATTCCTTCCTAAGAATTTTTTATATATTCAATTTCTGTAATTTCTCCAAAAGGTTGGTATTCACCTTGTACCGTCATATTATTAATAAATTAATCAGAAATTACTTTGTAATCACCACTTTATTAATACATACATATCGACATGTCTCGAAAGCGTAGCATTCCTCATCAGGAATATACAGAATACTTAAAAATAATAAAAAAGTATAGACAAATGATAAACATAGAACACGATAATTTAAGAATTGACAAATTATAAACATGAACAAAAATTGATTAAAGGAGTTAATAATTAATCAAAATTGTTAATAAAAAACTATTATAAAACATAAGAAATTTAAAAAAAAAGAATTCATTATTAATATTAATCTTAAAATTAATTCAAGAGATTTCTATTTTTAAAAAATATTTGATTATTAATAATATTTAATTGACTATTAACACATTTTCTAATTGCCAAAATTACAAATTTGTCTGTCAAGTTGTATTTGTATGTAAAGTTTTTTTGAACCTTTATTTATATCAAAAGAATGATTGGTTTAAAAATTATGTTCAATTGATGAATAAAGATAAGCTAAAAGAAACACTATCTGCTGATAAATATTCGTTGTTTGCGAAACCCTCAACTGAAATCAGAAGAGGAAGAGCAAAAGATGACCTCAAAACAGTTTGAACCAGATCACACAACATACCGCCACAGAGAACAAATAAGACATAAAGAAAGGACCTTAGATTAAAATTACTGGCACAACTAGAGATAAAAAAAAAAAAATGATCCCAATATAACGATAATAAATATCTATTCTCTACTTCTTAGCATTTTCACGAAACTTAAATAATATAAATCTTAAAAATATTTCAGTGAATTACCAAACCCGTTTCAATTTATTGACTTAAATAGCATTCACGTCATTATGAAAAACTTGCGATCACTAAAAGCGGGGAAAATAGATTTCTCCTGTAAATACCCCACAGAATGAAGAATTTTATTTAGCATTGATCTTTTTCTGAGTAAATCGGTTTTTACAGAAAAAAAAATTAAATCATTTCGAACACCATAAAAATAAAAAATTGGGTAGGGATGAATAAAATCATACAAGTAAGTCGTCTTAATGTCGTCTAACCACAGTTTGGTGGCTTTGGATCCCGAAACAGGTGTCATAATAATAAAAATAAAAATATATTTGCTGAACTCAGTGATAACACTGTTTATTTTAATTTACTGATATATCTAATTTAATTTACTGATAAAGGATTTTACATAATCATCTAAACTTAAGTATTTTCTGCATCATCCTTAACCCTTTTCGCAAGTCAATGAATATTGTTCAACGTAGTGAAGAGAAATCATATTTGAAATTAGAAGGGAAATATAGTTAGTTGGAAGGATGATATTTCACTGCGAAATTTCGTAACTGTAAATAATCATTTTATGCAAACAACAGGTACCGTACCATATCTTAACCTTTAAGTTCTACCATTCAAATACCCATGTACACAGAGGCGTGCATTCCACATAGGCAAATAATAACTGCCTACCCTTTCTTCTCAAACTAAATATATATATATATATATTATATAAATTGAAAATACACTTTGTATATACCACTTTACTTAAAATATATAAATATTTCTACATGTTTCGATAGCAATGCTATCATCTTTAAATAATAATGTTTAAATAATAACAACTATTCTGAATTTGCAAATCATATTTTAGAAACCAATCATTCGTTTGATATAAATAAAGGTTTAAAAGTTTTACATACAAATACAACTGGTTTACAATTAGATAAATTTGAAATTTTAGAAATAAGAAAAAAGTGTTAATAGCGAATTAAATTTAATAAATAATCAAATATTTTTAAAAAATAGCTATCTCTTAAATTTATTTTCATATTAATATTAATAATAATAATTTTTATTTATATTTCTAATTTAAATGTATTATTCAATGTTTTATAATTATTTTGTCATTAACACTTTTAATCTGTTACTTACCTACTTTAATTCATTTTTGTTTATGCTCATATTTTGTATATTCTTAAATTATTGTTTTAAATTTTATATCATTTTTCTATACTTGAAATTATTTTTTAGTATTCATTTATTCCTGAAGATGATAACATTGCTATCGAAACATGTCGAAATATTAATATATTTTAAGTAAAGTGGTATATACAAAGTGTATTTTCAATTTATATAATTAATAATGATGCCACAAAGTTACAAAGCATTCGAAGAAATTATATATATATATATTTAAAAACTTATAAAAGCATTGCAAGAAATCAGTCTATACTTTAACAAATACACGCGAAGCTCCATCTACAAATCGCATCGCAGCGCCCGACCCACCGATCGTCCAACTATAACGTGTTAAAAGCAGCAACTAAATATGCAGAATGTAATATTTCAATGTTGACGGTACTCTATATAAAAAAAAATATCCATGTACGCGTAACGCGCATTCAAGAGAAGACTCATTTGTGTTAATGGCGTAAAAGGCCGTGCCTATCGATACTAATTACAAATGTAGCAAGCAGTGCCATCTGTTAATACCTAGATTGATTAGTACAACTTTACTAACGAAATCATAATTATGTTTGTTTTATTTATTGCAATTATGCTATCGAAAAAATATAATAAAACTTTATGTATCCAGGCTTATGCATAAATGTATTTGGTTATTTGGATATTTGATGTTGCTGGGTAATCCCAACAAGCATCGGCTGAAGCCACCTTTAGCTATTCTTAGCACTATTTTTTCTACTGCCAACCCTGATTAAAATTCTGTGCACGCCATTGCATGTACAGATTGAACACCTGTGGTGACATCACAGAGCCTGGATAAACAACTTTAGAGATTTCTAGCCGCCCCTCAAAATCGCTCACCGTAACAAATTATGCTAATGCTTCCCTTGTACAGAGACGCGACTGCCTGTATAAGATTATTTCTCACTCAGTTCAAACACGGATAATATTTCCATACCTTCTTTCCATGTATCTGTTGTTTTTACAAAAATTATCTTGAGGTAATTTCTAATAAGGTTTCGAAGGATTCCAGATGATATTAAAAATATGTGCCTCTCTAGATGGGATTTGAGTGGCCATCCATCCAAACACTTATCAACGTAAATTGAATTATAATTAACTATCAACCAATACCATGGCAATCTATAAACGGTGTAATATATCAACCGACTGGGTGTACCGTACTAAGAGCCTGCGAGGCACTTAACAATTACGATCGCCATGAAGATGCCATCCAATTCCTAAGTGGCATGGAGATATTCAGTTAAATTCCAATATATCTTTTTTATGGATAATTTATAAATAAATAGGTAAAACTTTGATTGGACTTCACTTCACTAGAATTCATATCATACATGGTCACCGTGAAACAGGCAGCCGCCTAGTATGGTTTCAGCGACTTCTGTATTAGAACTTCAAGGTTTGAAGGTTGTTTTAAGAATACTAGTTAGTTCTGATTCTGTTAATTCCTTAAGCCGAGTTTTGCTGGACTTAAGGCAATAATTAAATGAATAGAGATATAAATGCTACTAATTAGCAATTAATTGTTTTAGTGATTAATTTTCGGAACTCCATTTTATTTATTTTTTTAGTTAAACATGAAAAAATTAATATTGTTATTATTAAGATCTGCAAGTATTTTGGTTTTGTTTTTGCGACAGCTGTTTAACTGTGGTTAGGCTACACGGAGACTATTTACCCCAATCCAATTGTATTTTTATGGCGTTTGAAATGATTTATAAATATTTTCGGTGAACATAGATTTACTCAGAAATAATTGTGATAATTAAAATGTTCTATTCTGTGAGGAACTTACAGCAGAAATCTGTTTTCATCGCTTTTACTTTTGGCAGGTTTTTATTAATTATTTTACAATGACGTGAATGGTAATTTAAATGTGTTGTAATTCCATTATTGCTTTGCTTTTGATTTTGGGAAAATACTAAGAAACGGTGAACAGATAATTTTACTAATTTTATTTATTAACTTTAAATTAAGGTCATTAGTTCGTTTGTTGATCTCTAATTGTTGTCATTACAGAACTTAATAATAATATTATTTTTTTGTGAAATTTTAATAATGCTATTAAAATTATACATTTCTTTACTAGTAGTTTGCATCTATCAAAAAAAATCCTCTATTCTTCCCGAAACTAGGGTGGCTTTACAATCTTTACAATTTTATGTGTTAGTACAAATATTTACATATCGTTGCTTTGTTTGTTTAAAATCAAATTAATCTTGTCAAAAAGTTTAACCCTTCAAACGTTAAATGTGAATTCATCTGAGATTTACACCCCGAAACGGATTTTGTAAATTATTCGTTTGATGAATTTAGATTTCTTTTTGGACTCTTCCTATTTTTGGGTATTCCCAACAAAAAGTTTTTTTTTAAAGCAAAACGCGAATGGAAAACATATGTGGTACTTCTTGGTAATTTCATAAAAGAAGCATTTTCAATGAATATAAATATTTCAACAGTGTATGTAAAAACAGTTGTATTCTTGAAACGGTGAACTCATTCGTCTTGGTCAGAGGTTCCCAACCTGATTTATCTCACAGCCTATTTTTGGACTGTATTTCTTCTTACGCGACAATGTGATGAAATCTAAATATATACTCTTTGACTAAGAGATAATAACTCTCATTTCTAGGGTCGAATCTATACCTTGACATGATCTTTTCTTCACACTGTTCTTAATTATGATGGTGTTTTGATCTTGTTAAATATTTATATGCGTATTTTACACACAGTAATACCTGACAACCTGAGAAACCAGGTTAGGTGTTATACCAACAAGCCCTCCCAAAGTCACCAGCTCAGGTATGGGGGCCCCGTCGAAGCCAGAGAAAAGTTAGCCTCTCAGAAACTGGCCGTACTGTACAGAGCCCGCAGATACTTTAATAGTACACAACTGCTGACCCCGTACAAATCTCAAGTACGCCCCACTGTAGAATTTGGCAGCCACCTCTGGCCGGCAGCCCCAAAATATCTGAAAAAAATCCTTGACTGCGTGCAGAAACGGGCGGTCCGTTTAATAAATTCGCCCGTCTTAACAAACAGATTGATATCTTTGGAGCACAGACGTCAGGTGGGAATGTTGTCCTTGTTCTACCGGTATTTTAATGGAAGATGCTCTGAGGAACTAGCGTCATTGATCCATTCGGAATCGGTACACGAAAAACAAGCCAAACGGACACCCAACATTTGCACATGGTTGACATTTGTCACATGTGAACGAGTTGCTTCTTCGACTCGTTCTTGTGTTCAACAGCTCGGCTGTGGAATGATATGCCGGCCTCTGTGTTTCCTCCCTCCTACAAAATCTTCAAGACCCAGGTTCACTCCTTCCTATCCTCTAAAATACCCTCCACATAGCATCCTCAAAGAGGATATAGGCTTTGGGGGAAATTATTTCCCTCAGGGAGATATTAAATTTATTTAAAAAGAAATAACACCATAAAGAATGACAAAAACCTATTAATCTTTATTCATATAAACCAATAGAGTAAAATTGAATAGTTCACTTTTTTGCATGATTCTTTCAAAGATTTGCCTACGATTAATTTGAATTCATAAGGAAAAGTTATTAAACATATTTTTGTTTCCCCTTTCCCCCCTTTCAGCCCTTCACCGTCCCGTTGTAACCCTTTACCGCCTCCCATTTGCCCTTGAGGCCACCACCGCCCTATTGGATCTCTCCACAAGAATTTATTATTAAAAAACCTTTATCATTTATTTCCACGTAGTTATGTTTTACCAATAAATAAGTGGGCATAGCAATAAAGGTTTCATATTAACGTGGTTTTCCATCGCGAATTATCAGTTACAAAATTATAAATAAGGAATATTTTCGGTGTATCAATCAAATTTCAACGTTATTCAATCGATGGTTGAATAATTTTTAGTTTTCAAAGAACTTAACATAAAGTTTTAGTTATAATAAACAGAGCCTAGTTGTTACGCGTTAATGGATATTATTCTATTGAAAGACTAAGCAAACCTAAGTTTTTTGACTGGAAATGCGATGGTAAAAATAAATTTTGACGGGAATTAGGAGATTAAAAAAATACTTCGTCTTATATCGTGCCTTTCAAAATTCTAGTAAATATCAAATGGGAACCAGCAATTATGCACTAATATTTGTAAAATTTATACATTCACTAGTAAATATATTACAATGATATACATATTTTTTCCAGGCTTTAAACGGCTCATTTTTGGTGCCCACTATTTAACGTAGGAATAACGTTATATACTCGTATACGATATATGAATAACGTAGTATACGAGTAAATATATGAGTAACGTTACATGATATTTAATGGAGACATTTACATGGAGTAGATACATTAGATCACCATACTAGGCGGCTGCCTGATTCATGGTGACCAATGGAGTATTGTTACTTTGTATGAAGTCTAGTGTAAACATACAGATTTAGTATATAAACTTGCTGAAAATTAGAAAAATTATAATAGAAAGTAGAAGATAGAAAGGAGAAAAAGACATGAATAAGGATTAGATTAAAAAAATATGCATAACATTTATTTATTAGTAATTATTTTACATGTGTGCATGCATGCACATATGTGCACACAGGTGCATACATACATACACACCTAAATACACATTCATATATATATATATATATGCATATACACACATCATGGTGTTCGAAAGAGTACGAAAATAGTGTGTAATATAGTTGTGAATGTATGTGCATGTATGTGTGACTAACCAACTAACTAACCATCACGCCGTTTCCCCGCAGGGGTAGGCAGAAAGGATGAACCGCCAAAGGACTCGATCTTGGAATACACTTCTTGCTTTATTAACATTCATTCAACGCCTCACACAGTATCTTCGATTATTCCGACTTCTTCAAGTATTTGATTCACTTGATCGTGCCATGTCTTCCTCGGACGTCCCGGCTTCTTTTTCCATTCACATTCGCGTTATATATTCTCCTTACACTCCTTTCTTCGTTCATTCGCTCTACATGCCCAAACCATCTAAGCGTCCCTTTCTTAATCTTGCTCATTACGCATACATCAGCCTTGCATTCTTTACGAATCTCAACATTTTTCACACGATCATACATGGTTTTACCACACATTCGTCTCAGAGATTTCATTTCTATGGCATTCAGTCTACTTTCATCCTTCGTCTGCCAGTTCCATGCCTCACTGCCATACATCAGGGTTGGTTTGAACAACTTTCAGTCCTTCGTTGATGGAGTTTCCTGCATTCACCCTTCTTTCATTATCCCTATCAGTCTCACCATCTCTCGTAAACATACTTCTTAAATACAAAAACTCATCAATTTGCTCCAAATATTGATTATTCTCACTGTTTTCGTACTCTCTCTATCAAACACCATTTTACTTAGACTTACTTACAGAGAAATTCAATTGAGAATTTTAGGTAATGCTACAAATACTATGAAGTACGTTATTATTTTCTTAGAAACCATCGTATTTACAATGTGGTATCGCGGGAATGCCTATGAATAGTCCACTTTCTTACCAAACATAACAACAATTTCAAAATTTTCAGCATTGCGCCGTAACGAAAATTTCCCCCACGATGGCCCGCGGCAAAAGAAATCTCGATCTTTCTATCGCACGCGCAATCTGTTTTCATAAATCGAATAAAACATTCCCTCTTTTGGCATCCTCGAACCACAGGCATCGTTCTGATTGACTGGGAATATTTCGACTATCGAGGTTTGGAATAGACGTATTTTTTTTCTATCTGTCATTCAAATCATATCTTAATTTAAACTACAATGAAGCAAGGTAATTAATAAACACATGCAAGAAATTATATTGACTGATGGTACGACATTTCAAATTTGCCTGGGTCTGCGAGTTATCTGAAACACCACTGTGTCACTTTTTAATATTTCTATTTTTGAAACTGATAATACATGGTGGAATTCCATTATAATGATATAATAACACACATATGAAACTTATTTCCACTTTTATTTTATTTCTCCGTGACCGGTTTCAGCTTGTTAAAGCCATCTTCAGACTGGTAGAAGTTAATAAAAAGAGGACCTAGCTCTTTTTACGCAGTATAAGACGTAGCACACCCTCGTATGTCACAGGTTTCGATCAGAATAGTTTTATCATTTCTCTAGGCCCACATACAATCATTTTACTGTGGCGGTACCTAAGCATAAGATATTTCTGCATACCGCATTGGTATCTCCAGCTAGCCAGCGAGCCGCGGCCTTGCTCCCCGCTTGCAGAGCCAGGCTCCTTATATTCGTTTCCCAGTATTCTGTGTTCTAGTATCGCGTCGTCTGATATTTTATTATTTAAGTTAAATATAATATCGGGCTAGAAGGTATCTGAAGTTGTGTGGTAAACTGTTATTACTAAATGCATGAAGGATGGATCAGGAATTTAATTAATAGAATTCCAATTAAAACAGACGGACTTCATTCTTCAATAACTACACGATATATTTATCAAAAGGTTAACACGGGAGGTAATTAAAATGTAGGAACTATGATCCGAAGTTAATCAACACTTAGATACGAATGAATCCGTTTCTTGGTTATCTCATCTTGGACACTGATCACTGCGCGTGCGCGCGCCAGTGTTGCCATTCGTCGGGACTTACCGGTACGATCAAATAATGATCGCAGTGCCTGTAGTTTATTGTATTTTATAAATCAAGCATTAATATTCGGATCATTTTAATAACTCTATTCACAAGATAATACAGTTAGATATACATATATTACATTGGTGACCCCAACGTGATCAATTAAAAACCTTCAAGATCATTCATTATTTTAAACCAGGACTATTTTTTCGTTTTCGTATTTTCCTTTGTGTGAAAAGTTCAAAACATAGATTTTTTAATTCTTGGAAGATCATCATCCTTGAATTGGTTTAGAAATTTGTGCGAAATTTCTCTTTTAAACAGGTCTCGTAAAGATGCTTTGGTTTTCTGAAGAGTGATTGATGGCTCTACTTTGTTTTCCGTTTCCTTGCATAATCGAGTTAATTTCAACATCGGGAGTAGCTAAATACATTAATAATTATTACAGAGGCTCTCTTACTGATAATGATAAAATAACATTAATTTGTTTTACCTCGTTAAGGGATGCGTAAGTTCTTCGATTGATTGCATAGTGATATCGTTTTTTTTTAATAATGTGTTACTGGAAAATTGGGTAAAATACTACCTCGGAAACCACACATTCAGTAAGAGGTTATTGAAAAATCAACAATCAACAATAAATCATGAAATATTTCTTCATATTACTTGTCGGTTGAATTAGTTCTCGAAGACCGATAATACTGCAGAGAAAGGTGGGCATACTAAGCCATTAATTAATACTCTGTAAGATGTGCTGGATTGCACTAATCTCCCTACATCCTGGAATAAAAACAATTATTATTATTATTTAACTAGTGGTATAATCTCACTTTGTTTACACGTTAAAACATTGACCTGTTTAAATTAGACCCTAATCTTAATATTTAGCTTTAACATCAATTAACACAAAATCTTACTTAAGGAGTGGAGAGTGGAGAGAGGAAGATACTTTCAGTATCGCCCTGGTGAAAGACCACCATTCAGAATTGAAACGTTGCTTGAAATGGCTTTAGCCGTGTTTGGTGACCAGATCTGAATAGCCATGTATTTACCCTTTTCCCCACCTTCCTCTTCCCCTTCTCCTTCCCCTCCCCAATACCTTCAGCCTCACAACATTCCCCGATTGGGAATGCCATAGTCTCACTGGCTCCAGACGGTTGGGAGCAGTTTGGGACTCTTGTGCGGTATTCATATAAAAAAAAAAAAGGAATACAATAGAAACAAGAGGTACAAGATTATCGACAAAATTTCTACATTAGCACACTCTATCCTATTATATAGTCGACACATTTGAGACAGAGAACTAAAGCAGGCAATATTATTTCTGAAAGTATTCAGGTGGAATGTGCTATGGCGTCTTAAACAATAGGAATTAGGTACATTTATTTCAATACTGCTAAGACATAATATAGTATCTAGATGACCGTGCATTATTTTGTAGAAACATATTAAATCAATCAATTTCTAAGATGGCCATGTAAACTAAAATTTAAAAGATAACATTCTTGGCATTTTTTTAACAGATACAAAAATGTTTTCATATTTGTAGTAATGGGGATTTCAAATAGAACTTCCATATTCCACATTACTCTTATTAAGGCGCTGTAAAGGGTTAAAATTGATTCTCCTTGTATGGTTTACATATTTTGTGAATAAATCTCATCATATTACTATATTATTTGGAACGCAAAACTAGCGATCCATAGTCATTTCACTGACACTATTATAAGTAGATAATAGTCAGTACCAATATTAATAATATAAATATATTTAATATGAACCATAAAAGTAATAACTATTATTATTTTATTTTTATGACTTGTTATTTTCATGATTTTGTTTATATTAATAATTAAAATAATAATTTTTAAATTTCCTAATTTATTTCTTCAATTATTTTAACATTTTTTTATTAATGACTTACCTACTTTCATCACTTATTATTTATTTATTTATATTTGTAATTTGTATATTCATACATTATTATTTTAATGTGTTTATTTTAGTATACTGTGTATCCTGATAAGGGAAGCTTTGCTTTCGAAACATGTTGACATTTATTTAACAGTGCAGTAATGTAAACAAAGTAATTCTTATTAATTTTATTAATAATGACGCTACAAAAAATTATACGTCTCTTGAAGAAAGTTGTTATCACGCCATAATTTTTTGTAATAAACTTAAAATCTGCTAATTTTATAACAAATTTAAAATATCTAAATTAACAATCAATGCCGTCAAATTTCCCTATAACAAAACATTAAAACTTTTCTAATTTAAAAATAACAACCGGGTGCAAAGTTTTTTTTATTACCTATCCATTAAAAGTTTGATCTGCGTCAACCGTGAACCGAAGTAAAATATGATATTCCTTTTAGTGAAATAAAACCTAATATTATTAGGGTAAATAAAATGTAAGCTCCGGTTTATAAATTTGCATAAATAATTGAAAGAAAAAACGATTTGCACGCTTATTAAAAAAAAAAAACCCCTATCTTCTTCAAATCGAAAACTAAATTTGTGTTTAAAAAAAATTCTGATTGAAATTGGTACATTAGGTTGCTTAGGTTCACAAATAAAAACAAATGTTTACACAAGTATTTAAAATAGAACTTGTAAAATACTTTGTATTTTATTAAACACAACCGCTTAGTGAAATACCAAGTCATTAATGTACTTGTAAATGCCTAATGTTTGTTAAGGCTCTTAGAATGGCCTTAGGATAAGTTATTTATATAATTTTACGACAACAGGGCTGACACAAAAGCGACCGAAGTTTGCGGTGTGCATTGGAAATGAACCGTTTCTCAGATACTACGCTCACTTGTTAGTCGAGGTAAAATGGTCAACGAAACAATGGAAAATCCCACGTATAAATTTAATAATAATAATATTTATTTATTTGAAACACACATTATTTAACAACAACATTTAAGAAAGCTTTGACTGCCTAACTAGGAACTTTTTTCATAGTCATAATCTCATATTTTTATTATGTTCTTTCATTTGCTGTCTGTACCAGACGCAAAGGTACACAGGTCAACTGTAGTGGGCAGCTGATCCCGATCTGCGAAGAGGGCTTAGAGGGGAGAAAGCACAACCTGTGTCGATCAATTGCAAAGATGACAAGACCTCATTAACGACTTTTTTACTTTTGTCGAAAATAAACAAGTGGAAGATAATAACGAAGGTTTTAATAAAAAAAAAAACATATTAAAATGGATTTCCACGATGAACTGATTGTTTTAAAATTAGAAATGATATTAGTACGGTATTATGATATTATTTCGATACAATATTATTATACGATATTGTGATGTTATTTCAATACAGTAATGTAAACGGTATTACGATGTTATTTCAATACAATGCTATAATTTGGCATTATGATGATATTTCAATACACTACTATAATTTAGCATTATGATGTTATTTCAATACAACATTATAAAACGGTATTATGATGTTATTTGAATAAAATATTATAATACGGTATTATAATGCTATTTCAATATAATATTATAATACGGTATTACGATGTTATTTTAACAGAATATTATAATATTGCATTACGATGTTATTTCAATACAATATTATCATACGGTATTATGATGTTATTTCAATACAATATTATAATACGTTTGGTGATGTACTTTCAATGCAACCATAATATGGATTAGACGAATGAATGAAAATGCTAGTGAATTACTTGGGCAAACTATATTGGTAACAAATATGAACACCAGACCTATTCAACACAGTTTCAATGTAATATTTATTAAACAAGCAGGCAAAAAATATACATTTTATCTTACACAAACCATCCCAACCTTACATATTAACATCCAATTATTATTATTAAACATTCACAAAAGGAATTTCAAAATTTGTACATTTTTTCAGGCTGAAAAATAGGACATGATTATATTATAATTTTTTTTATTCCCCACTACACAGTATGTTCACAATACCTAAATAATATAACGCAAGTCAATAGCTTTCACGTCATTATAAATCAATTAACAAAATATTGTGTTTAATGCGGGGAAAACAGATTCCAAATGTAAGTAGGTACCTTACAGAATGGAGAATCCATTATTACAATTAGTTTTTCAGAAAACCGGTTTCAATGGTAATAAATCATTTTAGGCACCATAAAAATTGAAATTGGGTAGGGTAAATAGAATAGTATAAAGAAGTCAAAGTGGCCTAACCACAATTTTAAAATTGCTTTGAACGGAGAAACAGTTGCCACAATTAATTACACACAATTAACAACTTAATTCCTTATTTTATAATAACTTCCTCTGGCGTTTCCGGCTTCTTCTGCTATTCAAATTAATATCATATATTCTCCTAATACTCCTTTCTTCGTTCATTCGCTTTATATGCCCAAACCATCCAAGTGTTCCTTTCTTAATCTTACTGATTACGCTTACATCAGCCTTGAATTCTTTGCTAATCTCAACATTTTTCGCACGATCCTACCTACACGGTTTTATCACACATTTGTCTCAGAGATATCATTTCTACAGCATTCAGTCTACTTTCAAACTTCCCCTGCCAGTTCCACGCCTTAGTGCCATACACAAGGGTAACAATCAGATACAATTAATTATCCGTTGAAATTTTCAAAGATTATTGCAGTTTCCAGAAAAAAACATGGTATAATATTTGTACTTATATCTTTCGAATTCGAGCAGTCAATTGTTGATACCACTTGATTACGTTCGAAGGATATTGGACACTTGTTGATTTATCAAGTGGAAATATCAGGGATTGGTCCGAATACAATATTATTCGGAGCCAACTCTGTGGGTCGGCTGCGACGTGTGTGTATCTTATGTCTTCATCAATACGAGCGAGATTGAGCAAAATATCGAGTATTGTTTAATTGCATCAAGTACAAGTACAAAGGAAGTCGTTGTTTCATGGTCCAATTCTTACTGGAGAGCAGTGGGCTGTAATTATTGTATGGCAGGTGCAATGGAGAAATATCTTTCTGGAACCCCCTATCAGACCACGTATTCATGACACTAAATCAAATCAAATCGCCATAAAATTCATTCCTCTGTTATAAAATCACTTTCGGATAAAGAAACTAAACATATTTTGCAACAAAACTCCACAACATCCTTCCCCCAGGTAACCCTAGCAAGTAGTATTTGTACAGCGCCCTTGAGGTGATTTTTCACAAAAACGGGGCTATACAAATCAACCAAGTATTATTATAATTATTATAAAAAGAATAGAAACGTTTACGTTTATGAGTAAGATTAAGAAAGGGATGGTTTGGGCATGTGGAGCGAATGAACGAAGAAAGGAGTGTAAGAAGAATGTCTGACGCGAATGTGAATGGAAGAAGAAGCCGGGGAAGTCCGAGGAAGACATGGCACGATCAAGTGAATCAAATACTTGAGTCGGGCCATGTCAGAAGTCGGAATAATAGAAGAGAATGTATGAGACGATGTATGAAGCGAGAAGTGTATGCCAAGATCGAGTTTCTTGGCGGTCCGTCCTCTCTGCCTACCCCTGCGGGGAAACGGCGTGATGGTTAGTTAGTTAGTTAGTTAGAAACGTTTACTGAGTACAAATCAAGAATTAAAGTCTGGTTGATAAAGATAAATGGAATCAATGAAATACTTGAAAACAGCACTAAGAACGATACGAAGGACGCACCTAATTAGATGGCAATAAATTAAATATCTCTGGTCCGCTAGCACAGGACCTCCCAGTGAAAGGACTAAGAAAAAACACAAAAAGCTAAAAAAGCTTACAATATATAATAATTAGTATATCAATTTGTATTTAAACTGTTATTTTGTAAACATTTTTTAAATTATTGAATTCATAACGTCAAAGGAAGGATTAAGGAGAACCGAGAAATTTTTAATTAACGGGAAATATATCTAATATGGGACTGAAAGACAAATTAAATTTATTATTAAGAACATCACTATCAATTTTAATAACTTTCTTTATTTCTAAAACTTCTACACTATCTAATCTAATGTCAAAACCATTTTTGTGTAAAATAGTGCCAGTGGTATGATTATATGTATGATCTTTTTCAATAAGGTTGTCGGCGAATTCCAAAAAACTATGGCTACTTAAATATCTAAGATGTTTTGTCCCTTTCTCGTTCTGTCTCTTATGTTTTGTCCCATTATGTTACATATAAGCATTTCTTTGTCTGATTGTTTCGTTTTATATTTTGTCTCCTTCCTTTTGTATACCCCAACTATACTCGTACATATGCTCACTCCATGTATTTTAGTTTAGTTTTAGGTTTTACCCTGATGAAGCTTCAAATGAGCGAAACCAGTTGATGTTAATTTTAAAATAAATTAGCGGTTTTATAAAAAAATTATATTTACATCATAAGTTGTATTTGCACACGATGGTCGCTAATAAAAAATAAATAATAATATTTATATAACGTACAGAGTTCTCAATTTGTGTGAATCATTCTAGAATTGAGCTTGCCGGGGAAACATATCAATGTTCATTGTATGCTATTTTATCCGAACCAAGGTTCGAGATAATGACATTAAAATGGTATCCGGTCGTACGTAAAAGCTTGTTTGTTTGAAGTTTGTTGAAATATAGACCGATGAGGTTTGATTCGCGACGGTAATGTAGCCCGTCCAGAGAATAGGAATTGAAATCTCAGCAAAATGTTCCTCATGCTGTTTTTTTCATACACAGCTTCAATCAAGTATGTTCATTACAATATATGAATAGATATTTTTTTTTAAATCCTACAAAACTATCTTCGCTTTATCCAGTTTCAATGAATGTTTTAAACAAGGATGGAAAACCGGCAAAAACTATTATTTTTTTATGCTTTCACATTCTTGTAATCGCCTGTAAATGGAGAGATATTCTACTAAATAATGGTTTAAAGATTTGTTTTTATTCTTTTGAAGATATCTTCTAAAATACATAAAAGGCTTTAAAAAATAAATAAGATACGAACCTCTATAAAGGGTGTAATAATATTGGAAAATGTTATTTTTCAGAAATAAAATATTCAATCGTTGTCTGGTTGAGTGGAAATTTAAGGGTTGGACGTCTTTGTAAACCTAGAAATATTAACGTTTCCTAGCCCACAAAAATCTTTACAACTGTTTTTAATGCCTTTTTAAATCTGTTTATGAAATATTCCATATTGACGAATCTCTTAATTATATATTAATGGGAGTTTTATTATAATATATCCATTTATTGAAGATAATATTAATAATTCTCAATGAAATAGATACTATCTTTTCAGGGTGGTAGGTACCGTCCGTATCGCCCTAGTGAAATACCACCATTTAGAATTGAAACGTTGCTTGAAATGGCTTAAATTGTGTTTTTCACAATTTATGATTTAAGAATAATATGTAGTATATTTGCGGCACGTTCCAGAGTGGGTAAATACTATCAGTATCGCCCTAGTGAAAGACCACCATTCAGAGGTCAGGTGGGAGTGATGTCCTTGTTCAACCGGTATTCGGGAAACACGCCAATCGCGCGCGCAACATTTGCACATGGTTGACATTTGTCACATGAGAACGGGTCGCATCTACGGCTCGTTCTTGTGTTTCTTTCCTCCTACAACATGGGTCTATTCAAGACCCGAGTTCACTCCTTCCTATCCTCTAAAAGACCCTCCACACAGCAGCCCCAAAGATAATATAGGCCTTGAGGGAAATTATTTCCCTCAAAGCCTCCTGTGTGGAGTTACTGTAAAAAAAAATCAGAATCGAAGCGTTGGTTGAAATGGCTTTAGCCATATTTGGTGACAAGATCTAAATAGCCAGGTACTGCCCAACCTTCCTCTCCCCCATCTACTTTCCCTTCTCAATACATTAAGTCTTACAACATACCCCAATTGGGGATGCCATAGTCTCACTGGCTCCAGATGGTTGAGAGCAACTGGGACTATTGTGTGGTGCTCGCATAAAAAAAAGATAAAAAAGAAATATGAAACAGAGAAAAGGGTAATGGTCGCAACTGGGACTTGAACACAGATAATCTAGTTTTACCAGGACCGACACACTCCCGATTGACCAATTAGGACCTAATTATACTCGGTCATTTGAATAGATTTCATATTTCTATTTCAGAATCACAAGTCACGACGGATCTCCCGAGACACCATCTAGGTTACAAATATTTTTTTTTGGTAAGAACTTTGCTATCTGATGGCAGACAGAAAAAATAATTAACTAAAAACATTTATAAATCTTAAATTAAAATTTCAGACCGAAAAAAAAAACCTATTTTACTTAGGTCTCAGTGGCTCAATTGGAAGAGTGTTGGTCCTGATAAAACTTTAAAAAAATCTGGGTTCAAGTCCCAGTTGCGACCGTTACCTTTTTTATTTTTTAATCATTGATGAATATATTCATAACATATTTCAAATGAAACATGAAACCTGTTTCTGTTTCATTTTTCTTTCAGAATTACTAATATTATCTTGTTGAATAATAAAATATTACATAATCAGATAAAACTTCGATAATGTTATTCCAAATAAAATGATAAATTCAGTTAATCAATCTGTGATCAATTATCTTTCCAATTTCTTCTTATCATATCAGCCAACAGAATTTGTTTTTACAACCCAATAATAAAAAAAAAACGTTTTTGCATTCAGAAGGATTAATTGTCATGTCTTTTTGCAACCCTTCGATTGTGCCAACTCGTAGAAAATGGCTTAAAAGAAAATTGGATTAACTTAGTGACACACCACCGTATTAATATAGTTTGTAGACGGTTCAAATAACAGAATTTAATCGATCGATATCGTGACTTAATTACTTAAGGCGAAGCCATCAGTGAAATCATTATTCCATTAATCTATACTAAAAATTGGTTTACATTATGAAAACCAAAAAATATGCTTTGGATAAATTGTAACTTTTCCTAGAAACTCTCTTCATAAGAATTAAAATAAATTTCTTATTTACATTTAAAAAAAAAATCATTAGAAAGTTATAAATTAATGTAAAAAAATAAGTTTTAAAAATACTGCTTTATAGCTAAGTTTATGTGCAAAAGATTCCCTTGATAATTTTTTTTCTGTCATACAAAATTCTTCGCGAAATAAATAAAAACACGGTTTTTGCGATTACAACAAACATTTCTACACTCCACTTGCCAAGCGAATTTTATGCTTATTTCCTATGTTCGTAGTGAGATAAGACACACAACTCGTAGCAAATATATATTTTTTCTGGTATATTCCCCTTAAATGTTTTTCTCTCAATTGTCAGTGACATTGACAAGATATAAGAGCATTTGTAGATATTTTTATTATTTTCATTTGTTTAAATATTCCCAATTGTCAGTGGTTTTTATATTATTTTTTTTTCTATTACCTCGTATTCAATATAAATGTATCACGTAAAATAATAAATAAATATTGAGTGCATTCTTTATAAATTTTCAAAACTTCCAAAACACGATTTGACATAATTATGAAGATTTAAGTATTCTGACGACATTCTTTTATTCAAAAACGGTCATTATTATTCGGAAGTTCAGTCGAAGTTTATATAAAAAATACATATTGGTACCGATGTATTTTATCATAAATATTTACGCATGTACTTGTGAAAATATTCCCCCAAGTTACAGTTTGTGAAACTGTATATTTTAAGAATCCAAATCACCGCAATTTCGTATTGAAATGTCATAAAAATTATGGAAAAATCTGAAACAACCCCTTTCTTTTCAGGCAAGCATTCCCAAAAGAGAAAAAAGTTTCAAGAATCCAAACATTTCCAGATGTAGTGATTTACGTTGAATATATTTTTTTCATATGTGTATGAATTTGACGTCCGTTTTTCATTTGTGAAGTTTGTTCAATTACCTGGCGTTTTACTGGTGAGATTGTGGGCTGAAGAGCCCTTAAGGCTCCGGAGGGTTTAACCCTTTCAGACCTGAATTAGAATTGCCAGGCATATAACATATTTGATACTTGATAACACCTAGTAAAATTATTTGAAAAATTTTTGGTAGTTTTTTTTTGTTATGAAATTTTAGTAGTTATTGCTACTTTCATTTGACGTATTCATTCATCATTAAGTTTCCAGGGCGTGTTTCACTCAAAATGACAAATCATACATTGCATAAAATATTTTTTTTGATTAAGCCTCGACATTCAGAATTCCTATGTACTCCTACGTATTTCAAATTTCAAGTTTTCATCCTTTTAAAAAAAAATTAAGTTAATCTCTAATCAGGCGTCTAGTTGAAAAAGCAAATATTTGAATTTCCCTCATTAAAAATAAAATCGCAAGGCATGTTTCAAATAATAAAAATAACACATTTAATTCTTTTATTTAACATGTTATACATATGAAAAAAATCAAAGCATTTCTTTAAATACTATTTAGGCTTTTTAAGATTTCAGATTTTTGCTCTATTCTCTAAATATCGCATGTTTTATTAAATATTTTGATATCAATCGCTTACTCCTTAAGCATTATTTATATTAGGGTTCCCTCTCTCTTCCATATTAATATATCTCATTTTCAAACAATGTTCAGTTTCTATCCGGAGAATATTGCTGGGTCATGATTTATATGATTTATTTATGTATATGAAAATAAGACATGTCATATGTATGTTAATTTAGATTATGGTTTTAACGGCCCTGAGGAAGCTTGATTTTAACCGAAACTGGTCAATAATGTATAAATATAATAAAGTGTCTTAAAACTAAGAAAAGAAAATTCATTTAAAATTAAAATATACGTTCAAAACGTACACAAAAAAAAATCGAGATAAAAAATTCGTTCGACATAAACAATAAAATTTGCGCCCGAAGCCAACAATTTGTCGGAAAATGGAAACCGTCAATTTTTATTCGATCCCTAGTTAGGGAAGAAACATTTTTGATTTATGTGTATTTTTAAATATACATACGGTACGAAAGGGTTAACTCGATCATATTTCAAAGGCTTTATTTAGGGAAGGTGACGGGAGCATCATAGTAAACAGAACCTGTTTTGAGTTGATTTGTTAATAAGTGATGATAACCTGTAATGTTGTTTCTTCCGCATCTACATATTATAAAACAATTATACTCTACAACAATACTACTTTGCATTCATAAATACAAAATAATAAATATCAACAGACACAAATCTCAGATTCCAGAATAAATCCGACAAGCAACCACAAAAAGACAAGAAGCTTCTTATACTATGGTACTACACTCTACAACAAAATCCCACTCCCATTAAAAAATCTCAATAACATTAATACATTTAAAATCCAAATAAAGCACTGGATACGTCACACAGGTAGATCTGAAATAGAAAAAAATATTAACACCAAATACAGACTAACACCGAAACCACTCAACCAATTGCACTTAAAACACCTCAGATTACCATTCTTTCAACAATTGCATCAAATTCAAATAAGTTCTAATATAAACACATACGAGGTGCGTTCAAAACAAGAGGTGAATTTTGAATTTTCGCGGGCTGTGTAGATTCGATTATCGATTTTTTTTTGTTATGTTGGTACACATATGTTTATCATATGTTAGCATTATCAACCATTTTGGATCAGTGGTTTGTTTTTGACAACTGGAAAGGTTAGTCACGTTTTGTTTTTTCTTCGATTTTTACTAAAAAAAAAAATTTGTAAAAAATCGAAAAACATCGATTTTTTGGATTTAGAAAGGACATAGAAAACAAAGCAAAACTAGGAAATTCCCCCATAGGACTAAAAATTATTAACAATTTTTTTCTAAAAAGAATCAATTTTTTTTTTGAAGAAATGTTGATGAGGACATAAAAAATAAAGCAAATCTGAAATTTCACTTCAATCGGATTGATGATGCCTCAGAAAACGAACCTAAATAAAAAAATCGAAGATCACCCAAAAACGTGACTAACCTTTCCAGTTGTCAAAAACAAACCACTGATCCAAAATGGCCGATAATGCTAAAATATGATAAACATATGTGTACCAACATAACAAAATAAAAAATCGATAATCGAATCTACACAGCCCGCGTAAATTCAAAATTCACCTTTTCTTTTGAACACACCTCGTACATTAGTTTTAAACTACTTCAATTTAATATAATGATCAACCGGTTTAGGAAGTTCTCTTCCTTCATTAGTACTATAATAAGACTGATATCAAATAAGTTCATCCAATATTATATAAGATAATTAATTTTATGTAATATTATATAACGAATGAACTGCCGCATGACTTAAGAATTATCAAAGACTCGACAGAATTCAGAAGTAAACTTAAAACACATCTTTTCAGACAATCGTATCCATAAATTCACCTGTAAATTGCTTAGCTAGGCTGACCGGTTAGTACTTACCTAAAGTCATAAAATAAAATAAAAATATAATTAAAAATTCACGCATCGGTGCGCAAATGCGTCCACAGCCCGCAACACTGTAAACATCCAAAGTGTAAAATAAAAAAATAAAAAATAAATAAATAAAAACGTTAATATTTATTAAAAGCTTCTTACGCCGAGTAAAGTAATTTTATAGATATTTTCGAGTCCTAAAATTCATTTTATGAATACTTTTCAGTCCTAAAAATTAATACCAATAATCCAATAAATACCAACTCTTCTTGTGCCACCGATCATCTAATAAATGTAACATCAATAGAAAAGGAGAAACAAATAACCATGTAAAACTATCATCTCTATAATTAAATTTTTCTAAAACTGTGTTCATCTGAAGCGACCTGCCAGGTAAGTATGTTTTTCTGTATCTGTCTGTACATAATTAGTTAAGAAATATTTGTACAGCGCCCTTGAGGTGATTTTTCACAAAAACGGCGCTATACAAGTCATCCAACTATTATTATTATTATTATTATTATGTATCCTCAGCATGGGAAATCCCAGAGAGGATATTGTTATTTTTTAAACTTTTTATGACAAAGAAAGATAATTCAACAATTATTATTATTATATATATCTTATTTTTGTATATATCAAGAAGATATATAGTGTAGTCTTTAGTCACACTTCTCTCTGCATCTAGAAGAGTTTCTACCAATTTTGTTCCAAGTACCCCCTGAGAGAATGTCCAAGACACGCACACGCCTCCCAAAACTGGCTAAATATAACATTGTTTCTGTTTATTAACAATTTCATAAGTTAGGGCTTTTCCCATATCCTCTCAAACCCCTGGGAATACGTGTATCACTAATTGAGAACCGCTGATCTGGAAGACACAGGTTACTTGATCCTCGCACTGAAAATCCCTGTTCAAAGCCTGCGGGACTATGGCCTTCTCAATATTGTGAGCCGGAAGGAAATTGAGGAAAGGAACGATAGAGGAAGTTTGTCGAATCAGGGACGTTTGGTTTAGTTGCCTACTAAACGAATAAAACAATGTTAAAGATTTTCAATTGTAATTTTTTTGTTGTTTCAATGCATTTAGTTTTATATTTAATAAAAATAATAAATTTCAAGACTTCTCCTATTAGTCCTCCCCACCAGGGGTTCCTGTGCTGAGGCGAACTAGATTATAATAAAAAAAACTTATTATTCAAGCTCCTACGACGTTCTTTTATATAAGCTCAATAGATCCTCTACTTTGATTTCTTTGAGACAGGTTTTGTTTTTGATTTTGAATTCGTTTTCATTTTCATTTTATTTATTTTTTATTGCTGGTAAAAGTAAATTATGTAGCTTATTGGAGATATATTTATAGTTCCTTCGTTCAAAAGCAGTATAAATTTGGGTATATTGATAATGTCATTCTGGTTAGCTCTTGTGTTGTGAAAATTAGGTTACGTTGGTTTTTTTTTTCATTTTTTGAAATGTTTGATTAAAACATTTTAGCATTGATAATTTGTATGTTAGGTACTGCAAAGTACTTTTTGTTGGCGTTCTTATGGGGCTTTAAGGATAATCTTTATTATACCCTTCTGAGTTTAAGACAAGTGTTTCATATGATTTGTGGTTGCCGATCCCCATCCTGATATACAATATTCGAGGCGGCAGTATAACGCATGGAAAAAAAATTGCAGATTGGCAGTTTTTTTAACAAAACTGTGATTATCTTGCATGAGTGGACATTTTTTATTAAGTGGTCACCAACCAAGTGCACACGTTTAGAAACGTTGCAAGATCCATTGGAAAGTTCCATCGACGTGTCTTGTATGCTGTCGAAATGCACGTATCCGTTCGTATCCGCTAATTTTGGGCTTGTCTTAATAATAATAATTACAAAGTTCATAAAGCTGAGTGATACGTAGCTCAATCTTATCAATATTACTCAATAATATTAACTTTTTTTAGTACTCAATTTTAAACGCATTTTTTTCATCATAGCACCAACCAGTACCTATCAAACACATATATAATTATTTACTCTATAATATTTGTTTACCTCATCTCTTCATACGTACATAACTATTGTACTATACTCAAATTATCTGGTATACAAAATTGTTTTTTTTCATAATGTTCTTGAAATCTTCACTTAATTATTGTACTTTTTTCTAGATATATTATATTACCATACTATGTCAATACTAGCTTTTTTCCCTTCTATTTTTGTATAATGGCACTTAATATGAACTAAACTTGACAATTTGACTGTCCTAAAACGGGATTTGTTCATAGTTGGGCAGAGAAAGCTTTCTTATGTTGTTAAATAATGTTTTTTTTCAAATAAATAAATGTTATTATTATTATTAATAATTAGTATTTTATATTTTGTATAGCGCCGATTTTTGTGAAAAATAACTTCAAATGCGCTAAAAAATATTACTACCGAGGTTCTAATTACGTACAAACAGATACAGATACATACTTACCTGGCAGGAGCGGGCATGTTTAACCTTTGAGAAGATACGATTTTGCACGCAGAGGACACAATATTAAAAACACTTTTGTCTGTTTTTGAAGCTGCTAATGTGTCCCTTTAGTATACTATTGATTAACTAACTAACTAAACATCACGCCGTTTTCCCGCATGGGTAGGCAGCGAGAACAGACCGTCAAACAACTATTTCTTGGCATACACTTCTTGCTTCATTCACATTCATACATCATCTCAAACATTCTCTTCTTTTATTCAGACTTCTCAAACATGGCCCGACTCAAGTATTTGGTTCACTTGATAGCGCCATATCTTCCTCGTGCGCCCCCGACTTCTCCTTCCATTCACATTCGCGTCATATATACTTCCTACCATACACTCCTTTCTTCGTTCATTTGGTCAACATGACCAAACCATCTAAGCGTCCCTTTCTTAATTTTACTCATTACGCTTACATCAATCAGTCTTGCATTCTTTACCAATCTCAATATTTTTCAGACGATCATACATTGTTTTATCACACATTCGCCTCAGAGATCTCATTTCTACGGCATTCAGTTTACTTTCATGCTTCCTCTGCCAATTCCATGCGTCACTATTACTATTGATAACTTACGTTTATTAGAAGATTAGTGGAAAAAGAGAACTCTATATTTATTTTATTTAATTTAAAAAAAATTAATGATTAGAGTTTTTTTTTATAAAATTCCATTAAATAGCCTAAAAATTCTAACATGTAAAATATTCATTGATCTATGTACTCGTATAATTCCATTTACGGGAAAAGAACTGATTTGTAGTTTATGGGGTACTTTGGCATGTGTTAATCCATCAGAAGAAAAATAAACCGTTAAATGTGGGTAGTGTTTTAGAAGAAAAGTTTTCATTATTGTTTTAGGGCCGATCAATGGGATGAATTCCACCAAGTTGTTTGATTAGATGACCGGGGTGAAGATAATTTGTATTGAGAGAAGAGAAAGCCCTGGAAAAAGTTATCTTTGCGGTTGAACCGAATAGAACATTAAGGGCTGAATGGGAGGCGAGGGAAGTTCCCGAAAGAAACATTCCCGAAGGAGCTAGAATTATAATTTGTAACTCTCGAATGTCTAATCCACTTTCGTACGTTGATTAATTTAATTATAGTTTTATAGTATTGCATTAATATCATTCGAAATGCTATTTATTTATTCTTAAATTTAAAAAACAAAATGAAAAACATTAGCCACTCATCTTACTAGGACACTCCTGTGTTGAAATAAGCGGCTTTACAATTTTAGTGAAAATTATAATTTTCTTTTAAATACCAACCAAGTTATTCGAACTATAAAATCTACAGTAAATCTTTAAGTTGGGTCATAAATTTATAGATTACAACAACAATAGTGTTTCATTGTAACCCAAATAATCTTAAAGTATCAGTGCTCAAATTAGCCACAATCATAAGGTGATCATATTTTTGTTAACAAGAAGTAGTGAGTAAATAATAATAGGTAAATAATAATAAGTAAATAATAATACACGAATAAAAATAAGTTAATATTTATAAGTAAATAATAATAAGTTAATATTTATAAGTAAATAATAATAAATAAATAATGAAAATTAAATAATAATAAGTCCATAATAATCAGTAAATAGTAATAAGAATATAATAATACATACATAATAGTAAGTAAATATTAATAAATAAATATTAAATAGTAGTAGTAGGTACGTAATAATAAAAATAGGTAAATAATAAGTAAATAAAAATATGCATGTAGCAATAAGCAAAATTTAATAAGTAAATAATAATAGGTAGGTAAAAAAATTAAACAATATGTAAGTATAATAAGTAAATAGTATTAAGTAAGTAATAATAAGTAAATAGTATTAAGTAAGTAATAATAAGTAAATAGGAATAAGTAAGTAATAATAAGTAAATAGTAATAAAAAAGTATTAATAAGCAAATAGTAATAATAAGGAAATAATATTACAACGTAAGGAATAAGATTCTATTATTCTGGCTTATACAAATATCGCAACGACACATAGAATCATTTAAATATTTTACAATTCACATCTTGTTCTAGAGGATTCCGTTGCTTAAAATGCTTTTGGCCGTGTGTGAGGATTCTTCTCAACCAAAATTTATCTTCTCTATGTCCCTCCCCTCCCCACTTCGCTTAGCCTCACAACTGGGGATACCATAACCCCACAAGCTTCAGGCAGTTGAGACTCTTGTGGGGTATTCAAAAAAGAAAAATAATTTTATTCTCCCGCCATTCACTTCGTCAGTAGTAGGTACCTGAAACGCAATGACACGAAACGGAAATAAAACCTCATTACAATAACACGTGTTGCACCTGGAAAAACTAATACCCGATAACGTTCTAATGGCGTGTCAAGTCTACTAGGGTTGAATGTGCTACTTTTTAGAAAATAAATTAAATTTTTCCCCTTTCTTACTGATTTAATCAAACGTAAAACTGCAAGAAATTAGAGTACGCTTTTTTTATACCCGATCTGAGTTTCCGTTTTTTGTTTGCTCATATGAGAGAAGAAATGTAGCACATTTAATTCATTTCACCAGTAAGTGTATTTTTTAAACTACATGCAAGAAAGAGATAATACGTGTATATCAGATTACCGTCATGTTTCCTAACAAAGAATTATATTTTAAAATATAGATTTCCTGTATTTTTAAGGGATAAATCTATAGATTAAATTAAAAAATAAAGCAAAAATATAGCAATTGAATTCCCTAAATCAAATTTAATAATGTTATTATTAAGTTCTGAGAGTTTCTTAGTTTTTTTTTTATTATTGTGACAGCTGTATTGTGTTTTTATTATCGGTGTAGAATGCCATTTTCAAACTATGGTTAATTCAAATTGCGGCGACTTACTTATATGACTTTATTTACTGCGACCGAATTTTAATTCGGACGGTCTGTAAAATGATTTATTATCGGTAAAACCAATTTAGTTAGAAAATAATTAAAATTTCTCTATTATGAGAGGTACTTACATTTTTAATGTGTTTTGCCCGAATTAAATGACGATATTTTCTTCATTGATTTCTAATAATGTGAATGCTACTGACTTATTTAAATGTATTATTTTCTTTGGGTCGTGTGAAAATACTGAGAAGTGGGGAAAAATATTTTCTTTACTTTATTAATTTTTGTTATGTAATAAATAATTTTAAACAGCGTTTAAATTAAAATTGAGTGGGAGTAAATAAAATCATACAGGTAATTCGTCGTAATGTGGCCTAACCACAGATTGACAATGGTCTTGAACGCTGAAACAGCTGTCACAATAAAAAAAAACTAAAGTACTTGGTGAACTTAATATTAACATTATTAAATTTGATTCATAATAAATTTTAAAATAAGTAAATGTCGAATTCTACACTAAAATAATGAATAAATTAAATTCCGTATTACATTTTTTTCTTCTCGTGCCCTGTCTTATCGGGATTAGGTATCGTCCTCAAACCAGAATATCTTTGATAAATATCTCGTAAATTTCGAAGCCATGATTTGTAGTGTCTTCAATATTTGTTTTATACTGTTCATCGGTATCTTTAACATATAGTTTTTATAAAATAAACAATATTAATCCCTCGCACCTCATTTTTTTAGATTCGTATATACACAGTGGCGTGCACAGTATTTCTAATGAGGGTAGGCAGTAGGAAAACAAAAAAAATTATTGATAAAAAAAAAAGTTTTCGCTAAGAATGGCTTAGCTGCTGACTGTACCCGGATTACCTAAGCCAAATGAAATATCCACGTAACTGATTTGCATATTTAAAATGCGCATTAAAAACAAATTACTGAATTCAATAAATTCCCTTTTTTGGCTAAATAAACACAGACAATATTTTGAAAGAAAGCCGCCGTGATAATATATTATCATATTTTGTTAGTAAAGTTATTCTAATTGCCAGATTTAGCAACAGATGGAACTGATTGTTATATTTGCTGATATTGCCGAAAAGAAGGGCCAAACATTGCGCCTGCATAGAACTTTTCTCTGTCAAAAATTACTGCTTTTTAGACACTTACACAAACGAGTCTTCCCTTACCCCCTGTCGCGCATTGTGCACACTTGTAAATTTGAATGTATAGAATAGAATCAATATTTGAATATGATTAGTTCCTGCCTTTGACACGTTTATAGAAGCGCGGTCGGGGTGGCGCGTACGACGCGGCCATGCGTTTCGTGGTTGGTAATATATATAGTATAATTTTATACATTTGAGTAAAATTAGTATTGCGAGTAAGGTAGGGTAGGCAGTACTTATGTTCCTATATGGAAGGCACGTCTCTGTATATACATATATTATATTGTATTCTATATTCTATGTCGAAAAGAAACCCTTCATCACAAATATGAAAGAGAAACGGTTCAAATGCGAAGTTCGCCCCCGCAGATCGTGTGCGAATCTGTCAATTACATTGATGGTCTCCATTTTGATATACGATTATCATATTTCACAAAGCAGAATCTCGCAACCCTGGCACAAAAACCACACCGAATATACTATTACATATGGCGCACAATGGGGCATTGTAGCATATAATAGCGAACTATAATAGCGCCCCGTAGTGTCCGGAGTCCCGTACCGCCGAGAGATACCGTCGCACAGTGGTCCATTATTTTCTTCTAGAACAATCTACAATCTCACGAATGCTGGATTAACCCATGAAGTGGAGACGTGACCAAATTTATCTACGCTTCATCGACTGTGCTGCCCCTGGTGTCCCATTATGTACGTAGTAATTTATACAATTTTTGTTATCTACATACATGTTCCCGTGAAAAAACTCTAGTGTTCAAAATAAAATGGTACGAAGATTTATTTATTAATAACTCGGGATCTTTTTTTTATAATAAGTTATGAAGTTCCTAATTCTTGCTTGTCGTTTGGGTGCCATAATTGATTAGACAGCGAAAGTAACGTCTTTCGAAGACTATTTTTACTATCATCAAAAAATTAAACAAATAAACATTAATTTGAAAATTTTATTTCATTCCAAACATTTATTTTTTAAATGTATCTAAATAATAAAGTTCTTAATTAGGTACCTACTTGTGTTTTCCATTTTGAAAATATTCTACCCAAACAAACCTTCTTCTTTTGCATGTGGTATATCTAAGGGCTAACATCAATACAACATGGCGTATTCAATGTTTTTTATACTAATTTTAAAACGTTATAGTTTTACATATTGGATTTCATTAAAACTACAATCTAAACCTTCCCGGCAATAATAAGAAAAAAACCGGTCGAGTAATTTTCGAGAAAATCGTTGACACACAGCCAAACATTAATTTTTATATACGAAGATCTCACGAAAAAACCAACTAGGACAACTTATCTTGACCTTTTTTAACTCGCAGTAAAGAGTTGATAAAACGTGTGAATTTAAAAAGGTTGTTGTTAAATTATACATGTTTTGTAGAAAAACATGACAATCCTTCCGGGCGCCCTGATTTTTCACTGCAAAAACTGCGAAATAATCTACCAGCAATATATGCTGTTTTTTTTTTAATGCAAAATATTAAATTCATAAAACGGAAATTTAAGTAAAATTAAATTCGATATTTAGTCAAATAATTTAGCCCAACCATTACATAACATAGGTAACTATAATTTTATTTAAGGTTTTGCTTTTTTCCATCGTCGTTGCCGATGTTAAATTTAGCTGTGCCTTGCCTTTCAATGGTTTATTTTCGTTTCAATGGTTGCTTTTCTTTTCAATACTTTAATTGACTAAGATATTCCGATAGTGAAAGCAGGAAATTCTAACGTTATGTATTACAGTATGTTAAGGCCAATCGAGGAAATTAACTAACGACACAAAAGAACTGATTTTAACTCTTCCGTTTATAATCTGAATATTATATATGCAGACGTGTGTCGTCACTATTAATAATCTATTCTTCACTTTTCCAGTAATAATCATAACAATAATCCATATGTATTTCTTGTAATAATCTATAATTGTAATATTATGTATTAAAAACATCATCAGATTGATCGGAACTCCTACAACGGATCTAACTACGAGTTCCCGATAGACTAACCAGATCCGACCAAATTCTTAGCCTTCCTCGATGCAACACTAATTCGAAGCAAAACTCCTTCATTTATCGGGCATTAAATATTTTTAACACGCACTACTCAAAATTTTACATATATAACCTACTCACCTCATGCTACCATCAGTCTATTAACTTTCTTCTTTATGTCTATATACACTATTTTTTTAAATGTATAATATTAATTATATCCAGTGGGAACCTATACCCGCTAAGCCACTGCAAGTAGCCTGTCAGCAGGATTCAACGATATTATATAATACAACAATAAATAACAATCATCATAGAAATGTAGGGCAAAATTAGGAGATACAGGGGCATGCATATTGTGATCAATGTACATAAGTTGGAAAAAAAATTAAAAAGAAAAAATAATGGAAACAGCATTACAGTTTTGTTATTGAGATACTCGAGACCAATTTTTTAACACCGATATAAATAATATTATAAAAATATCAATATCATAAAAAATATCAAAATTATAAAACTACCAATATTATAAAGATATTAATTTTATAAAAGCATGAATATTGTAAAAATATCAATATTAAAAATATATATATCAATATAATAAAAATATCAACATTATAAAAACGTTAATATTACAAAAATAAAAATATTTCAAAAATATCGAAAATATCAAAGTATCGGCAAGTATTAAATAAATTGAAAAATAAAAAATATATATATGCAAATAAAACAGCATTATAGGTTGGTTACAGTGAGGAGACTTAGGCCACTCTCTGACGGTCCGGTACGGAATCGACATAAACCTCATGCGTGATACCGACAGGGCACTGCGCCATACATTTTAATGAGCTCTAGCTCACGACTCGGGGGGGAAGCGGGAGCGGCGCGAAATGCTTCAGTTATACCACAAGCGGGACAACAATTCAGTAGCTTCTCGGTAAACACGCCCCTAGTAAATCTATGCACTTCATTCATTTTTGTAATATCCAACGGGCAACGCGCTGGACCAGTTCTTGGAATGTTTTTTTTTGACATTCGGTACATTTGCCGGAATTTTACATCATCTTCGGACAGTTTCCTGGCAGCAACAAATAACCTACAATGAATATTACGTTCATTGTAGGGGTGGACCCAAAACCTCCGACTTTTTTGTCTCATTCGAAGGAATAAATAGGATACCAGAGCCCCGTCTTCACTTGATTTCCCCGACATTTTTTGATCTTGAGTTTGACAGATCCGATAACGGCAAACATAACAGAAATCTGCAATACCGACAATTTACCGGCCCCGCTACAAATCACTGCAGACCCGTCAGAGATTCGATGGAGAAAATATCGAGAAACATTGCCTGCATTTGTGCAGCACCCGTTTTATGTCGATTCCCTACCGGACCGTCAGAGAGTGGCCTTAATATAATAGTAACTCCGTAACAGTAAATACTGCAGATATCGAGGAGCTATTCAACCAAGGCGATCGTCATATTTGTCACCATCATCATATATATCATTTCTTGTTCTATTATTAATATAAAATCACACACATAAATTTAAAAGAGATCTTCTTCATTTTACTTTGATTTCTTCGAAAATCACTGGATTCACTTATAAATAATACCCACGCGGAAACCTGTAAATGGTCAAATTTATATCACTTATTCATTATATTTAATTTTTTATGTAAACCGTTGGTCTCCCAAATAAATGTTTAAAATTTTTCACTGTGCATCCTGATGAGAGAAGCTTTGCTTCTGAAACACGTTGATATTTATGTATTAAACAGTGGTGCAAAAAAATAATTTCTTATTTATTTTTCTTTATTATTTACCTAAAATGATTACTGAACAAACTGTTTTTCAAGTCAATTCCCTTTTTCGGCTAAATGATAAAATTTATTTAGGAACGGAGATGTTGAGAGACTTCATCCCTTAATTGTGATAAACTGGTGCACTTCTAGCTTGTTGCCATTTGATGAGAAGAAATTGCTGTTTTATACAAAGACAGAGAATGTCAGTTTACAAATACATGTATTTTATATTCACATATACAGAAAACTGTAAATATCTGTTTTCCCTGAAGCGGACTAATGCAGTATCTCCTTTAATTTTTTTTATCAAGGGCGCTCAAATCTTATGGGCAAACATAGGCATAACCAATTTAGATTCTTGTGAATATTTTGGATTTGCATGATTGTATTCTGTAAAGAGTAACAAAATTAAGGAAGAAAACTAGAATGTTGTCGAACATTTTATAGTAGACAAAAAATGGAGGCGATACTGCATTAGTCCAATGCACCAATCGTTCAAAACGTTTTAAATGATAACATCAAGGTGACTCTTATTATAAGTTTAAAAAAACATAATCGTCCTAGTGCGTGTTTTACCAAAATTTTGTGATAATTACGAATTATTATCCAAAAATTATTGATTCTTCCGAAAGGAGATGATTCTAACATTTTAAGAAAATTTTATTTTAAAGCCTTTTTTTATCATTTAATGCTGTTTCTGAATTTTACGTATTTATATAACTATGTATTTTATATGGTAGATAAAAAAAAATCGTTTAAACCAGTTTCACAGAACAAGAATATAAATAAAAAAAAAATTAAAAAATTATTACGATGTGTGCATTGTATCTTTAAAACGATCGACCCCTGTGAAATTCGAAAATGAAAAAAAAATCGAATGTGAGGAACAAAATTGTAAAAACATGTCTAGCAGCTTGGTATTTGCACAGCAATGGAAAAAATGTATTTCCACTTTATTAAATGTCTACATTTTATTGCCTAGCTGTAACTGAATTGAATTTAAATAATTGAGTACCTAATTAAATCAAAGAGTTTGACAAATGCGACAATATCCCAAAGGGGTTGATCAAGTAAATAACAAAACAAACATGTAAAATTGCCCCTTTTTAACTAATGGTGAATAAAATTAATTTAAAGTCAATAATTTTTAGTAAAAAATAAATATTTATAGGTGTCTAAGGCGGTGGTGCCAATTAAAAGAATGAAAAAAGGAAATTTAACCATTAATACTTAATTATATAAATTGAAAATACACTTTGTATATACCACTTTACTTAAAATATATAAATATTTCTACATGTTTCGATAGCAATGCTATCATCTTCAGGAATAAATTTTATTCCTGAAGAATTGCTATCGAAACATGTAGAAATATTTATATATTTTAAGTAAAGTGGTATATACAAAGTGTATTTTCAATTTATACAATTAATAATGATGCCACAAAGTTACCAAGCATTTGAAGAAATCATTAATACTTAGGTTACGTGACATTATCCCAAAAAGGAAAACAGACATATTTATTTATTTATTTAAGGGTGTTTTGAACTACTCTTGTTTATCAAACAAATTGAAGTAGCTTCGCAAACATGACATTAACGGTGAAATACAACAAATTACTTGTGCCTGCTTTGTTCATACCAGTGCCAGTTGTTCGCTTGTTTTAACAACTGAAGGCAGTTTTATTGAGATAAATATTACTTCAGTATATTTGTTACCTTACCTTTACCTTCTCACATTTCTGATCATTTAGTTAACTTTCTACTACTTCCTTCCAATTTTCTGAGAATATGATATTGGTAGTACAAAACGTCATTACCATTATTTATTTATTAATTTATTTTTTAGTGTTTTACAAAAGTTCCAAAAAATGTTACCTTACTGCGGTATCCCGTTTTAAGGTCACATTAGGTCAAGTTTTTTTTAATTTTTCTAAGTGAGCTTTCGTAATTATGTAAAAAAAGAGGAAAATTATAAAGCAATAAATGAATTAAAAAAAAATCTAAGAGAAAACATAGTGTAACCGTTAAACTCTGTTCGGTTGCAACATCATATATATACTCTTCCTTCGCGTGTCCATAATCCATAATACTTCTTTCGAAGTTCGTTAATTTTCTAATGGTTTTGATTGCTCTAAGGGAGGATGTTAAATACTTTTATGGAGAAATATTGCAAATTCCTTTGTCCAATTAGTATATTGGTGGAATGCATGTTGTAATGAGGATCTTGTGAATCGACCCGAGTTTGTATGTGCAAAGTTATCCTGGTTTTTGAATGCGTAAATTTGAATATAATTGTTGCAGGGCATTAAAAACATAGTCTGTAGGAGTTCTGATTGGGATTCTAAGAATAATTTGAATATAAGAATAATATTAATATATTCCTAGAATTAAGAATAATGATAACTAGTTTTATATGGCAACACCAAGCTACTGACTTTGAAATGTGTTATTCACATTCAAATGTCTTCACATTCTCGTGTTTTGACAGTTCGTTTTAAAGAAACAAGACAAATCATCAAAATATTGTATTTTGTACTTTTTATTAAATTTGAAATTTTGATCTGTAAATTCGATTTTCAAATTTTTTTTTTTTTATTTAAAATCTAATACACGGTAATTTGGATATATAAAATCTCATAAAATCTAAAAAAATCGCCCTTCCGTGTAATTATTATCTTCCTCACAAAGCGTTAAGTAATAAAACAATTTTTACATAAAACCATCTCAGAACATTTTTTTTTGCAGTACACTGGAGACCCTAAGGGTAATAATTTCCCTCAAGGCCTCCTGCATGCTGTCCTGTGTCCTTTTTGAGGATAGGGAGGAGTGAACCTGGCTCTAGATGAGATCATGTTTTAGAAGGGAGGAAACACAAAGGGCGGCAAATCATCCCACAGCCGAGCTGTTGAACACAAGAACGAGTCATAGAAGCGACCCGTTCTCATTTGACAAATGTCAACCGCGTACGCTGGATGGAGGGATCAATGACGCTAGTTCCTCAGAGCATCTTCCTTTAAAATACCGGTAAAACAAGACAGCATTCCCCCCTGACATCTATGCTCAAAGGATTGCAATATGATCCGAATGATGTAGAATCATTCCTTTCGGAGAGTACCACTAGTTTTTGAACACCGTTTGGTAAAGCGAAACATATGCACTTGGACTTTTTTAACTTACTTTTATTTTCATATGAGCCATCTTTGTGTTGCCATTTAAAACATTTTAAACTACCACAGCGCCCTCAAGTTTTGTCTTCTTTGAAATGTCGGACTGAAAAAACAATTTTTAAAATCATTAATAGGGATTCGTATTCAATTCCTTCCTCCCGACTCCGTAGTATTCTTTAATTATTTTATTTACCCTAACGAAGCTTGACCTAAGCGAAACCGGTTAGCGTAAAAATACAATAAAAAATAAATAAGTAAAATTTTTCCAGGATGTGGGAAGGTTGGTGCAATCCCACATTTCCCATAGAGTTATACACATTGTCTATGCCTACCCTATATTATTTAAAAATATATATATGGAGTTAGTTCTACGAATTAAACACAAAAAAATTAATACCCTATATTATTCTAAAGTTCACATAATCCAAATATTATTATTGCCCAAAACAACGCATTGTTTTTCTGCAAATATTTCTTCCTTTTTTCTTCTTAGTAGTCATACTTTATCCCTTTTTTAATAATCCAATTGTAAAGTCCTAGAAACTGTAAAGCATTTCCTGCTGGATCACAGAGTGCGCCCACGTTCAGGTGCAGGTTAGTGGAAGCCCACCTTTCCAAATATAAAGTGTCTCGGCTAATTTAAATCAATTAAATATTATGGAATGTGGACTGCACAGCTTAATAATATTCCAAAGTTTGTTCACCGTAGGAACATTTATCAGACAATTGAATAGCATACCCGATGTTGTAATACTAACTATCGTCGCTAGCTATTTAAATGTTCGTAGACAAGTTTAAGTAATAATTTCTAATTTTAGAAAATATAAATAACTACGTAAATCAATAATGCCGCAAGGCGAGTGAACTGGCAGAGGCAATATTAATATTGGAAAAGGTTCCCACGATGATGAAACTATAACGTAATTTGTTTACCACGGTCGAGGGTTTGGCGACTGTATTAATAGTTATTTTTCGTTCTACCTTCTGAAGCTAGCGTTCCACACCTGCTCTGTTCTGACTTGAGGATTTTCAGCAGAACGTTTTTCATAAATAGCTTAACCGCCCTATCCATACGAACGTACGTGATAAGGCCGCTATATTATCGCCCGAACGCAACAAGCCGTATACCATACGTTCAGGTTAAAAAAAGCTCTACCCAAATCCCACAAAACATCCGTATGCGTCAAGTTTATTCCTGCGTCATCTCGTTTAGTATTTCGAGGTCAGCCGAAGCTAACGAATGTGTTAGGGTATTTTCGTCGCTCCCATACAAGTTATGTCACTAGTATTGTTATTACGAAATCTGATGAAAAAACTCGATGTTTTTTTTACCAACTTTTTTAATAATAATCCAAAGGACGAAAAACTCTATGTTTTTTTTACATACTTTTTAAATAATAACCCAAAGGACGGGCGGTTTTAATAAGGAATATTATGTTTTCGTAAAAAGTATTTACTTTGTGGCTTGTCATAATTACAATACAGTAGAATAAAACTATTATGGTTCAAAAAACATACATTCATATAGATCAGCAAACAGCGATTCTGAATATATAAGTTTTGTAATACACAATTATACGTAGAATTTATAAATCGTTATTTAAAGGTGAATAAAAACTTGCATTCGCATCTTTGCTATTGCATCCGGAACACCTGACGTCGCGGGTCTCGGCCGCGCGTATTCTGCTTTTAGATTTGTATGGAATTCGTTTTAAATACGTATTTTTTATTTTTTTTAACTTTATTAGTCGATCAACATAAAAAACTATTATTATAGAATGAAATAAAATTATAATTTCTTCAAAAGATTGGTATTCAGTTTGTGGCGTCATTAATATATGATATTAATAAATGATTTTTAAAATTACGAGTACTTTGTATTCATCACTATATTAATATACACCGATATCAACATGTTTTTCGAAAGCAATGCTTTCTTCATCAGGAATCTATAAAATACTAAAAATTAATAAATGCCAAATCAGAAAAGGCTTTAATGGTGAATTAAATTTAATTTGTTATTCTGTGTTTTATGATATTTTTTTAATAACATTTTTGATTAATTACTTACCCACTTAAATCAATTGTTGTTTATGTTCATCATTTGTCTGTACTTGACATGATTATTTTTTAGTAATCTATTATTCCTGATTAAGCAATCATCGTTTTCGAAAAATGTTGATATCTGTGTATATTAATAAAGTGGTGAATACAAAGTAATGTTTAAATTCATTTATTGAAATAAGATTATTCATGGGCAAATCAATCGTCAACGCGGATATTATGATAATGTTATAATGTTAAATACTATTATTATTCTAGAGCTAAAGTTACTAAAAAGGTACAACATTTTATCACTTATGTTTATTTATGGTTTACAATTAATAGAATATAAAATTCTGTATGGTAAAGCTCATCTTTGCTTTGACATTTGACTAACCTCAAAATCGACCGGTCATAGATTTGGAGCGTTTTGGCGGGCTTTTAAAATTTTTAACTTAATCATTCTAACTACGAAAACTCACTTTAGAAAATAAAAAAAATAATGATATTTAAGTTAGAAGGTTATTACTTGTTTTTTAAAATGGTCCAGAGTTCCTTATTAAACGAAAAATTTATAAATAGTTTTTTAAAAGTGTACAAAAAACCATCTCATCAAAATACAATGCGTGTTGGTACCATTTGAACGACGTCGCGCGGTGTTTCAATTAGAATTTTAAATACATTCCATGTGACCGTATGACTTCACGCGGGCACTACCACTTACCGCTGTGTTTGGTGGGTTTAAATAAATTTAATTATGAAAAATAACTTTAAAATAATACTTGTATTTTAGTAAGAGGATATAGAATAAATGGACTGAAGTTCCTTATTGTTCTGTTAAAGATTTGGGCATGAACAGAAATACAAAACAGAATTACACTGGTGAAATTGACTTACCAATAATTTGATCAAAATTTACCAAGAACGCGTATTCAATAACTGCATTCTACCACTAGGCACCCATAATTGTTACACAAACATCGCTCAAGCGAACATAACAGAGTTATCCATGAACTTTCTGACGGGAAACACACAAAGAGCTATGGAAAGACACGGTTCTCCTTGGAAGATTGGTGTATAAGCAAAACAAAGGTTGCTCACATTCCTTTCAAGGATGCTGGGCACGTAGCACGGTCAACCGATAACCACTGAATATATAATATCATCGGAGGCCTCCTCGGTTGGAAAATATAATATATATATTTTTTTAATATTTCTTCATTTGAAACACACATTATTAAACAACAGATGTAAGAAAATTTCGACTGGCCAACTAGGAAAAAATCCCGTTTTAGGACAGTCAAATTGACAAGTTTAGTTCATATTAAGTGCCATTATACAAAAATAGAGGGGAAAAAAACCTGACATTGACATAATATATTTAGACAAAAATATAAAGAGATGAGAAGAATAGTCTAAAAAAAAAATTCTATGCCGGATAATTTGAGAACAGTATAATAATTAATACAGAATAATAATTAAGTTCAAGGAGAAAAGAAAAAAAGTAAAGAGTAATCGTTTACGTATACCGGATAATTTGAGTTTAGTATAATAGTTAAGTACTTATGAAGAGATGAGAAAAACAAATATTTTAGAGTAAACAATTATGTATACGAGTATGTGTTTGATAGGTACCGGTTGGTGCTATGAATAAAACAAATGTGTTTAAAATTGAGAACAAACAAAAAAGATAATACGATAATTAATAATAATTGAGTAATATTGATAAAATTTAGTTACGTATCACTCACGACGAAACTCAAGGATGTAGCCCGAAGAGGATGCAGCAAATAGTTAATAACGTATTAAATATATTTTATTCAGTAAGTACAAAAAGTAACTTTAATAAATTGTTTATAACCAAATGTTTGACTTTTTTCCTTTCCTTCATTAGGGTTTTTAATCCAGTTAAGATATTTTCTCAAAGAGCATAAATAATGTAACATCAATTTAGTGGAGTAAATCAAACCATGAGTTGGTAATAGTAATAAGGCTAAAGCGCTGTAGTACTAGTTAGATAGAAAAGATGACGGGTATTAAACAGAGAGGCAGATACTCTCAGTATCGCTCTGGGGAAACACGAACAACCATAATCGAAACGTCACTTGAAATGGCTTAATCCTTGTTTAGTAACCAGATGTGATTAGCCAGGTACTTTCCAACTATTATTTTCCCCATCATTTCCCCTCCACTTTCTTCATCCTCACAACATACCACAGTAAAGAACTCCTGTGAAAAATATTATGGTTTAAAAAAAATGTCCACATAGATCAGTGAACTCTGATTCTGAATACATAAGTTCCATAACATATGTACGTTAGGGTCGCTCTTGTAAGGATTTTTTTTTCTCTTTACATTTCAAATACGTAAAATATTCAAAGTGTGACCGGTCTGTAGAGAGAGAACTTAAAAAAATATCTTATATAGATTATCAGCGGTTCCCTTGTACCACCTAGAAAATTCGTAATTTTTACTCCCCGCAGGTGAAACATGCCCGAGGCCATTGTTGTGTAATCATACGAAATCATACGAAAAATCTTTATTTTTATTTTAACAGAACAAGCGTGAAGAGAAAAAATTATATTTAATCATTTAAAAAAATGGTACAATTAAAAAAAACATTTATATATATATTTATTTGAATCATTTAAGATAATATTAATAATTCTAGAATGAACCATGAAATCGAAAAGACATAAAAGAAAAAAAGTTGAATCTAGTTGAGAAAGCCCTTCCCGTCTCCCCGAAATAGGTAGCGTTGCACACATTTTAATTCGTATATGCCACTATTATTTCAGTTTACGCTTGAAAATAACGAGCCTAAACCCTTAGAAAGAAAGAGTCTTAAATTAAATTTACTCGAACAATTAGAAATTACTAAACGAAACGAATGATCCTAATATAATAATAATTAATAAAGTATGGAAAATTATATATTCACCACCTCTCAGTACGTTCACATTATCAAAACAATATAAAACATTTAAATAAATCTATTAAGAAAATATTATCATTTAAATACGGGGAAACACATTATAAATGTAAAAAACTCACAGAATTGAACATTTTAATTATTTAATAATAATAAATAACGTTATTAAATTTGATTTATTTTAAATTAAACAATAATAATAATAATTAAATGGAGTTTTATGAATTAAACACAAAAACAATTAACACCAGTATTATACTTCGATTTCTAAGAACGGTCAATATCTTCTCCAATTAATTAATTCCCTTATATTTTTGGTTGTTACTTTTTTATCGTAACAAGATTGTATAATTAATTAATTGAAAATGATATTGACCATGACAATTATTTTAACCATGAAAATGAACTTTTGAAAAAATCTGGTATTTAAGGTAAAACGTCATTATAGATTAAAAAAATGGACTGGATATTGGAAATGCCATAGTCCCACTGTCTACATAAAAAAGGCCGCCCAAAAACAAATAAAAAAGATCTACGTTCTTAGGGTGTGGAGTGCGAGCCACCAAAAATCGGCAAAACTAGAGATGTTTGTATGGAGAAATTAAAGAATCTCCACAAGTGCACATATTTATAGCTGGCCGTCAGAAAGATTATGAAAAAAAATACGAAATGACACAAAAACGCTATCAGAAATTGATGTTAACTAATGCAAATATTTATTTATTTATTTAACTTAAAATAGAACACATGTACATTGGTTACATGTATTCTAATATAAACATATTTGTTACCGAAAAACATTTTTACAATTTAAGTCACCATATACAACTTTAAAAATTGCACTTTATTTATTTCGTCACTTCCTTCATAAAATTCAAAACATTTTCCTCTTCTTTGCCGGTATTTCTTCGAAGATCTTCATAGCTCTACTCGTATATAGTAATCAGTTTCGCGATTTTGTTTTCGTTCGGAAGGGAAGTCTTATTTAATTTCTTCTTCTTGTGGAGTGGTTATGTCTGTTGATGTTTATTAATTTTTCTCAAAAATTCCGAATTTTGTTGGCCGTTAAACATTTTATTTATCACATTTAAGTATACAATTTGCTTAAAATACTACTTTTAGAAGCCTTAGCATTTTTTTAACTTTGAAATATTTACTTCGTCTTTAAACTATTTGCATGGATTTTTCAAAACTGTTAATTTTCTAAAATCGTCATCTTTTGACTAGAACAAAATACTGTTCCAATAATAAATATCAGGAACAATGATGGCATTGTATATAGTTTTACAGGATTCAGAACTGATATATCTTCTTATCCTTTCAAGTGCCTTTTTTGCGATTTTCTTTATAATGTATATTGAATTTAGAGATAAGAGTCAGTCTGGAATCTAAAATAACATCTTAATATTTAATTTCGGGTACTTCCTCCAAAATTTCTCGATTCAGCATTAGAAACGATGCTTTGGCTTTTAATCTTGTCACGGTCCTACACACATTATAATGATATTATCTATGGAGGGTAAGGAGCTTAAATGCAGCGACATGTTAGAGAGGATTTCCGCTTTGTACGGTACAGTGTTGGTTATTTACCACAAAACAATATTTATAAGCTCTGAATCGTGGCGGAAGATTGTTACTTGTATATAAATCTATTATGTTGGGGATTGGTCCACCCTTAGACATTTCAGAATCAAAAGACTATATTTCACGCTTTCCTGATGTATCATTGTTCACAAAACTGGACATTAGGAAGAAAATATTTGAATAAATTTCACTATTTGTTTCTGTTTAAAATCTTTGTAACTTTTTTCTACTTGTCAATCCCAGACCGGACCGGTTTTAAAATTATAACGGGCATCTTCAGACTGGTACAATTTAAACTAAATCAAAGGTGTACTCTTACATAGTATTTATGTCAGGAGTGAGTCCCACTCGTTCTTTCTAATATTTTATGCATTTGTTTTCTTGCTGACGGAACGGCTTTACAATTTATTTGAAACTACTTTCGGGTTGGTTTATTACCTTCGGGAAGACGGATTACATTATGTTGGTTTACTGAATCTGTGGGATTATTTTATTTTTTATATAATTTCTACGGTGTCAGCTTAATTTTAAACAGATGGTTATTTCTGCTTTTTTTGTTCTCAGTGATATCCGTCTTGTTTGCAAAATGAGTTAACAGTTTTTATCCGGTATTTACATGAACTACGGGTAACTAGATAGATTAACATTTGTTAAATATTGTCTTATGTTATAGTACGTACACATCAGCGTAATATCCTTCGTGGAGTTCTCCTTAGACGTCGACGACAAAATTCCTAGTTACATTTTATTCTGGTATTTTATTCCTATGAGTTAGATACTATTATTGCATTTAAGTAAAGCTAAATTACAATGGACATATTAAAAAACAGTCAGTCTTTATCTCCCATTGACTATTCATTACATACTTTTCTTGTACTTTGCTTGTTAGTTTATTGATTTCTAATGATTCCAATTTGTTTAATTTTTCCCCCTTATTTCACACGTGCAATGTTTCCGTGTACGTTAAAATAAACCAGTCTGAAGATAATCTTAACAGGATAAACAATCATACTGTTATGTACTTCCCCATCTGACCATCTGTCTACCTACTTCACGAATTTATATTTATTGTTTACGTTAATTCTTTGACCACCCACTACCCCTTTGTTATGGTAGTTATTAAAATTAGTATCCCATATCAGAATTTATAAATTATCCCCAAGGCAAAACCCACAGTCATTTGTAATGTTCTCGAGTAATTCCATGAAATATGTTTATTGTCATATCTGTATCTATGCCCGCGACTATCTAAAACTAATGGTACCAACTCTTTGAAAGTTCCGTTATGAACCTCGTGTCACCTTTATCCCGGGTTCATTCCTCTTTCACCATAGCTAGTGTACACTTTGTACCTCCGCTCATTTCTTCCTAAATTTTTGTTAGAGTAAACTCGTGCCTAGTTCAAAATTCTTTCATCTTTAAGTCTTACATCTAATAATATATCTAAACAAAGTATTTAACTTTATACTATATCTACAACCAGAGCCAACAAGAAGGAGATCAAATATAATAACAAGTGAAAAACAAAGGTACATTTAGTGAAGAACGGTTAAATGATCCCCAAGAACAAGTTGTATCTAAATCAGTGGTAAAAACCAATAAGTACATAACAATACAAATAATAAGCATTAATAAATTACGTAGCGTAACTTAAAATATTACGATGGACTTCTTCCATGAACTGACAATAAACAAAATATTTTCTTACGGTTTAATTGACTTTTGCTAGTCGCATGTTATGGAAAATAATAACAAATGTCGGTTGGTATTTTCAAATGTCCAATGAAAAAACTACTCTCTTCTTTGTACTTATGCATTGATATAATATTTTTAGACAAATTAATCATAACTCATGAACTAAAATTATTAACTGGTTTCATATTTCACATGACTAACATTTTAACTAGTTATTATAACACTGCCGGAAATGTAATACACAATATATGTACATTTCTACGATATTAGATGAAGGACAAAATTTGTCCATGAATATCTTTTTCAACTTCTCAAAAAAACGCCATCAGCATAAAGGAGAGTTAAAAAGGACCCATTAAGTGTTCCGGCTAAAAATGTTTTATTGCAGAGTGAAGGGACAAGGTTTCTGCTGGTTGAACTCGTATTAATTTTGAATGCAAATAAGTTTTTAAATTAAGGGCAAGGATTTGAGGGCTTTTGTTTTAAGGGTTTTATCACATTTATGGTGTCATTAAATTTCATCTTGAGAAATATTTAAGGGAGTTAAATCGGTGTGAAAGGTTGAGGCCGTTGTATCATGAAACGCGAGAGGGGCGTTGAAGGTAAATTTATTTTCGTACAAACATTAAGTGATCTGAATAAAGTTGTCGATATAAATGCAGCACTGTGCATCTGATAAGAATCTTATTGTAGCCACATTCCGGTGCCTAACTACCTCTGACAATTGCTGATTCAAAAGATTATACATATGCAGATAACACAAGAACTGAAGAAACATGAAAAAAGAAAGAAGGTTATATAAACATCGATTGCCTGAAGAAAATCATTATTTTCTCGTGTCTATATCGTGTAACAACTTAAATTATTTCTCCTCGCTTCTGTATCGTGTATCTCAATTAATTATAACATTATAATCACTGTAACAAATACAATAAGACATCAAATTCTGTGATCGATAATAAGAAACTACCACTCAATTTTTTAAAATTAAAAATCTTTAAATTTTTCAAAGCCCGCCAAAACGCTCCAAGTCTGTGGCCGGTCGGTTTTGATCAGTTTTGAGGTTAGAATATCAAATGTCAAAACAAGGATGAGCTTTACCGTACATAATTGTATATTTTATTCATGGTAAACCATAACTAAACATAAGTAATAAAATTATGTACCTTTCTAGAAAATTTTAATCAAATAATAATAATAGTATTGAGCATTAACATTATCATAATATCCTTATTGATAATGTGTTTGCTCATGAATACTCTAATTTCTTTCGTGAATAATAGTTTTTTTTATATTGAATAACAACTACAGAGCTAAAGTCACCCAAATTAAGTTTAAATTTCACCAAAACTAAAAAAAAATGTATTTAAAAACAAAATCGAATTTTTTTTTTGTTCATATTAATCCAAAAACAGAATGCTCACGTGACGTCAGGCGTTCCAAATGCAATGGTGGCAACATAACAAGGTGTTTTGATAAGGTGATTTTTTATTTTCTTTTACTTAAAGATTTATAAATTCTACGTATATTATATATAATGAAAGTTATATATTCAGGATCAGCGTTTGCTGAAAATACGCAATTTTATCAACAACAAAAACAGGTTTTTTTAAAATGAATTATTTATTAAAAAAAAACTGTACTTTTAACTTTAAACTTAACTTTTTTCCACCTGTCTTCCATATTTTCGAACTGGACCGGTTTCAACCTATCACGGGCATCATCAGACTGGCACAAATAAAACAAAATCTATGGTTTGTACTCACATAGCATCGATGTCAGGAGTGAGTCCACTGCATTCTAATATTGTTTTTATTTATGACTTGAAATTTGTTTTATTGCTGACGGTACTGCTTTACTATTATGTTTTTAAAACTACTTTCGGGTTGGTTTATTACCCTCTGGAAAACGGATTACATTGTGTTTGTTTACTGAATCTATGGGTTGTAAAAAAATATATGTAATGTCATTGTTGTCAGTTCTTTTTAACAGAAGGTTATTTCTGGTTTTGTTTTTTCCCCGTGATTTCCGTCTTGTTTGATAAAATGAATTTAATAGCAGTGTTCGTCCTAACACGTATTACGGGTAACCAGGTACATTCTAATAGGTAGATTTTAACGTCAACGTCGATGCTATATATACCATAGATTTAGTTTTAATTGTGCCAGTCTTACGATGCCTATGACATGAATGAGGTGGAAAAAAAGTTACACGGGTTTTTCATTCATAAAAAAGCATTTGAAATGCAATTCCATCATGAAATAACACTTTCAATATTAGAGATTTTTCTAATTTGAGAAGGAAATAAAAACTTTTTATTTTTATTTTTCCAGACAGCTATTTTCATGAAGTTTCTTGATACGAAAATGAAAAGAAAAAAACACTTGAAAAGAAACCAACCTTCACCTTTCTTTTAATGAAACCTTAAATTTGAAAATTTAAAAAAATTATTGACTTTATTTCCAAGAATAATGCCACCAAAAAAATTATTATTTTATTCAATTATGGAGAGCTCGAATCTAGTCTTATCTAGTCTAGTTTATTTCGTATCTGATTGAACCTGGATCGCAATAATTAACGTCGAGATTATGTGACATTTTCGACAAATTTTGATACTTAATCCTTTCAAATTCCCCAAAAATGTGTGTATTACATTTCGCTAAAAGACAAATCTTTCAACTACAGTAAAACATGAATATAAAACCGAAACGACAAAATAAATAAAAATGCTTTTAAAAAATATACAATGGTTTGTGGTTATAAATCAAGGCATTTTTAAGACCCGCAATCTATCTACCATTGTTTTTTTTCTGTTTGTATGAAGCCTGCATTTTTTGTATCACAAACAGGGACGAATTAGCTAATGTAATGCGTATGAGAAATATGAATAATTATATATTTTTTTTAAATTTAGTGTAAATCAAATTTAATAATGTCATTGTTAAGTTCTTCGAGTAATTTTAGTTTTTTATTATTGTGACAGCTGTTTCGACGTCCAAGGCTATTTTTAAACTGCGGTTAATCCACATGGTGACGACTTATTTAAATGATTTTATTTACTCCCACCCAATTTTGATTTGGGCGGGTTTTTAAAAATAATGATTTACTATCGGTAAATTCTCTATTTTGTGAGGATTTTAAATTTATAATGTGTTTTTCCCGTATTTAACTGACAATTTTTTCTTAATTGATTATTTAAATGTGTTGTATTGTTTTGAGAATGTGAACATACTGAGAAGTGGTGAATAAATAATTTTCCTTACTTTATTAATTAATGTTATATTAGGATCATTCGTTCGTTTATTAATTTCTAATTGTTCAAGTAAATTTAATCTTAGGCCCTTTCTTTCTATGTGTAAGGGTTTAGGGTCGTTGTTGTCAAGCTGGACGTAATTATTCACTAAGAGATGTTATGCGAATTTTGAAAAAGTAATTTTATTTTTATAACATTGTATGGTACATGTTATTTGAATCTACTTGAGAAAGCTCTTCCGTCTGCCCGATATATGTAGCGTTGCAGTCAGCGTGATCACATTTTAATTCGAATATGCCAATATTATTAAGTTTATAATTTTTACTTTTTGAGATTTTTAGACTTGTTCCTATTTTATTATTGGTTCTAAAAGCTATATTAAAATCACATTTTTTTAATTTCTTTTGAGTTTTTTAGAGATATTGGATCGAGAAATTCCAGACAGAAAATTTTTTCTATTTTTTTTTATTTTTTATGTACGGGATATATTAACCGCTCGTCATTATTCAAAAAGTAGGTAAAAAACATCGTTTTTTACTTCATTAGATTTCGCAATCACAATACGGTTGACTAGTGACGTAACTTGTATGGGAGAGACGAAAATACCCGAACACATCCGTTAGCTTCGGCTGACCTCGAAATACTACATAACGAGATGATACAGGAACAAACTTGACGTATACGAATATTTTTTGGGTTCCGGATATAGCTTATTTTGCATCTGAACGTACGGGATACGGCTTGTTGCGTTCGGGCGATTATATACCGGCCGTATCACGTACGTTCGTATGGGTAGGGCGCTGAAATTAATTTTATTTTTTATAATAACTTTATTAAATTTGATTTACATTAAATTAAAAAAATATAATAAATGGAGGTCTACGAATTAAACACAAAAACAATTAATATATTATTATTATTACTCCATTGAACAAGTCTGGACCTGCTCAATTTTACCTTAGTTCAACTTCTGACAGCGAGTATTGTTAAATGTTGACATTTATTTCAAAGAGCTTTACAGATTTTCCTGGAAGAAAAATGCTAGTGCCAAGGTATGTAATATATACCTATTCGTAACAAAGTTTTCAAAAATGAAATTCAATAGAAATGTACAAGTCGTCCTGCAGTATTTTTCTTTCTCCTCTTTTAAAACTAACAAATAATTACTTTTAAGGGTTGTTTATTAGTTTTCTGAGCGGTTTCTGTGTATTTAACTCTCGAAAACACGTTATATTATTTTTCTTTAAATTTTGTTCAAATAAATAAAGGCAACCGGTTTTGCAACAGCATTGTCGGGAATTCATAAGTTCACGGGTTTGATTATTTTGAAAGCAAATTGTCCGCCTTAGAATTTTTTAAATTGGGTAGTAATATAATTTCTTAAAAAGATTGGTATTCACTTTGTGGCATCATTATTAATAAATGAATTAAAATTATTCTGTGTTCACCAGTTTATTAATATACGCATATCTACATGTTTCGAAAGCGATGATTTCTTCATCAGGATTATATAGAATACTAAAAACAGTAAAATAAAATTTTTAAAACAATTTATAAATACCTGTATTTACTAAACCTTCAATTAATAAAAATATATGATTCAGTTTGGATGGATATTTTAAATGGCAGTATTTCCTTAAATATTTTATAATGACGTAACTGTTATTGAATTATTTAAATGTGTTATATGTTTTAGGTTTCGTGAACATACTGAGAAGTGGGGAAAAAATAATTTTCCACAATTTATTCATTTATTTTATATTAGAATCGTTTGTTGATTTATTAATTTCCAATTGTTCAAGTAAATTTAATGTAAGACCCTTTCATTCTATATGTAAGGTTTTAGGCTCGTTGTTATCAAGCGGGACGTTATAATAACAAGTAAATACGGTAGTTCGAGGTAATATTTCAATTTCAGCTAGAATTCGTGAATATTTTCTATATGATTTAAGGAAGATTGTTATAGTAAGTTATTCTCAGATGAAGGTAGGTATTTTCATTACGCTTATTGTGTCATTTTAAGATTTTATTTTAATTCTCATAACAATCCATAGATACGTTAATAATATACAACTGCTGACCCTGCACAAATCTGTAGTCACCTCTGGTCGGAAGCCCCAAAATACTCGTATCTTAAAAAAAAACCCTTGACTCTGTGCAGAAACGGGCGGTCCGTTTGATAGATTCGCCTATCTTAACAAACGGTTTGCAATCGTTGGAGCACAGACGTCAGGTGGGAATGCTGTCTTTGTACTACCGGTATTATAATGGAACTGAGGAACTAGCGTCATTGATCCCTTCCCCACCGGTGCATAGTCGGGAAATACACCAAACGCGCGCCCAACATTTGCACATGGTTAACATTTGTCACATGAAAACCGGTCGCTTCTAGGACTCGTTCTTGTGTTCAATACGGATCTCTTCAAGATCCAGGTTCACTCCTTCCTATCCTCTAAAAGACCCTCCCCCTACATCATCTCAAAAGATGACATAGGCCTTGAGGGAAATTATTTCCCCCAGGGCCTCCTGTGCACAGTTAGTGTAAAAAAATATCAAATTATAATGTTATTAATACTTTGGTAGAACCAACCCATTACACTCCATTTACAGCGAAAATTTCAAGTAGGTATCACTAAAAAGCTTAGTTACACTTTCAGCTACTTTAGTGCTCTCATTACTTGATTTTTCGTGTAATGTATGAAACATACGAATTGTACGAAATGTACAAAATGTACGAAATGTATGAAATATACGAATTGTATGAAATTCACTGCAGTCCCCACGATGCTTACTTACATTAACACGTTATTCTACTATTTTATCGCCATAATAACAGTGAAAATGAAATGAGATTAATATTTATTTATATTATATGTACAGGTTATACGGAAAAAAAAACCCATGTGAATGTTATAAAAAAACAGTTTTACTATAAACAGATGATAATAAAAAGAGACTTAAATTCTATCGTTGCATTGTTGTTTTTGTTCTCAAACCTTGTATGCAATTCTTCTTGTATGCCGGAATCCATTTTATCTTGATATAAGATTCTGATTGAATCTGAAAACGTGCAGTATTTTGTATTGCGTTTGAAATGCCTAGATTTACAAGCAATTTTCTCTAGCGGCTGGGTTTGACATATTTTTGAATTTGAGCAAATCTGTTTATAAATGAATAAAAACTTACTAATCACCACTTTATGTACATATCAACATGTTTCGATAGCGATGCTTTCCTCATCCGGAATATATAGAATACTAAAAAATGATAATGTCGAGTATAGACAAATGATAAATATAGAACACAATAATGTAAGAATAGTCAAATTATAAGCATACCATAAACAAAAATTGATTAAAGTAGGTAAGTAATTAATCAAAAACATTAATAATTTTTTTTTATAAAACATTGAATAACAAATTTATAATAAAAATAAAAATGATTGATTTTCATAAATCATTTGATCATACGTTAATCCAAAAAAAAACTACTTGCTTCTGAACCGGGAGCATTCAATACCTGGCGAAGTTCAAAACACTGAAATTTTACGCGATTTTTAAAGAAAATTAAGAAGAAAAAATGTATCACAACAATATGATGTGAAATTAAGCAAAGAAATTTACAAACAACGCATTATCCAGTATTTTAATATAGTCAGCCTGTAAATATCCATTCGGGCGTAAAAAAATACCTTCATGAACTCAAACTAAAAACAATATACTTATACCACGTATCACATTGTGATAATCGCGACGTAAAAAAAAGTAATCTGTTTTGAAGATTGGATTATAATGTTATCTTTGATGTTACAACCGATTACAAGTTTTTCATTTACGTACAGCAGGCCTTAACCCAGTGGCGTAAAATCTGACATAACAGTCAGGGCAGTTCCATGGGGACTAACATTGAGGGGGCCCGTGTGAGAAAGTTTAACCACTATACAAAATCAAACAATATTTTTGCATACGGCGTTTTACGTCTCCGTTTCTTGATTGGTACATGAATCTTGGTTGTGATCTTTATATTTCAGTCTGAAACTCAAATTTTCTCATATTAAAGGGAATAAATGCATTATATTGACGGCCTTCGTGGTTGAGTGGTTACGATCCTCAGCTACGAATTCGGAAGTCGCGGGTTCAAACATTCTCACAATTTATTCATTTAAAATAATATATAGTATATTTTGCGGCACGTTCCAGAGTTACTTTCAGTATCGCCCTGGTGAAAGACCACCATTCAGAATTTAAACGTTGCTTGAAATAGCTTTAGCCGTGTTTGTTGACCAGATCTGAATAGCCAGGTAATTTCCTACCTTCCTTTTCCCCATCTCCTTTCCCTTCAACCTCACAACATACCCCAATTGGGGATGCCATAATCTCACTAACTCCAGACGGTTGGGAGTAGTTGGGATTCTTGAGGGGTACTCACATTTTTTTTTTAATTACGCACGGATAACCCCAAAGTGTTACTAACTATTTTAGTTATTGATTCACGTGCATTTAAAAACATTCTTAACACATGCACACTGAAAAAATCACCTGCGGCGCAAATATTATTTGCTAATTAGCGTGTCAAACATAAATGGAAGATAGGTATTCAAGGTTTTATTCCTTAGTTCCACGATTAATCAACACACGTTCATACAATTCATATAGGCACACTTTTGACGGAAAAAAACTGGATTGAAAATCTAATCTATCCTGACCTAATTAAAATATTATAAATATTGTATTTTGTAGTTTTCGGTATTTAAGTAAGAAGGTTAAGATTGATAAAAAAAAATTCAAAATGGACTGCAGTTCCTTGCTGTGACCGTACTAATGTTTCGGGTCTTTACTATTGCTTGATATAAAGCGTAATAAAATGTTTCATGACAATTCAATACACGTATGAATAGACACACTTATTAAAAGTAAATTAAGGATTGGTTAAGCTGGGTTAGAGGAGGATTTCGGGCGAGTTTTTTTTTCCCTACTTTTATGACTTATCACTTTTAAAACATGTGCTGGTGCCTACGTATATTGGTTTATCTGGTCACCGATATTCTTACAACAATTTTATTAATATTCACTTACGTTAGCCCGGGCTGACAAGTTTGCCCGGAAGCGCGAAGGTCGTAGCAACGCCACTGCATTTGCCCTTTACTGTATTCTGGCGTAAAAGCCTGAAAGCACGCGTAAATAGTGATAATAATTTGATTATCTGCTTGATTTACTCGTGGTTGGGTCCTGTAGTGCGGACGGCCTAATGGTTAAGGCGTCTGCTTCGTGTCCGGCCTCCAGTAATCTCACGATGAGATAATAAATGAATGTTTAGTTTGGTAGGTCCCCTAAGAGTGGTGATAAATCAAAAGAAATAATAATTTTATCGTGAAGCAAGGTCACAATTATTCAGCAATGTAGTTTGCTGAGCACCAGACAATAGTTTGTTCAATATCAGACGAAGTTGATGAAAAAAATGTGTGCTTCTATAATTTGAATGATCCGTGGTTCTATTGCAAAACCAGGTTGCCCCAGGGCATATTAAATTTATTGCTCCGACAATGTTTAATAATTCATTTCTCATAACCTTTGAAGAGACCATTGTCAAACTTTTAAGAAATATATTGAATCTTTACTAAAATAGATATATTTTTCTTATAAGTATTAACAGTCATCCATAGTAATTACTCTTACACAGAATTCTACACGATATGTTTTCATGTTTTCACGGCCAAAAGTGTTTTCTTGGATAGTTTGTGGGATATTATGCCGTGTTTCGCTTCCTCCTCCTGTAGCCCACGTTATGGACAGCGTTACAGTATTCATCATCAGGGCAGATTTGTAAATATATATACATTAAAATATATTGTTTGCTTCAATGTAAATAATATCCCCACTTCTCAGTATGTTCACACGTCCCATAAAATACAACACATTTAAATAAGTCAATAGCATTCACGTCATTACAAATCAATCAAGAAAACATTGTCGTTTAATGCGGGGAAAACACATTATAAATGTAAAATCCTCACAGAATAGAGAATTTTTAATTATTTTATAATTAAATCAGTTTTTTCATCGATAAATCGTTTTTAGCACCGTCCAAATTAAAAAAAATGTTTGGAGTAAATAAAATCGTATAAGTAAGTCATCGCAATGTGGATTGACCACAGTTTGAAAATGTCCTTGAACGTCGAAACAGATGTCACAATAATAAAAACTAAAATACTCGCAGAATTTAATAAAAACATTTTTAAATGTGATTTACATAAAATTTTTAAACATGGTAATTATTTTTCTTACACAATTATTATTGTTCTTTTATCTGACAAGGTATTTACAACTGAATGTAGATGACTTTGAAAAATTTGCATGTACCTAATTGATACATTTTCTCATAAAAAGAGATTTTTATTTATTACGTGATATAAATTATACAAATATTGTTATTACTATGACATGGGAAGGAAGAATATAGATATGATGTTGGAACCAAACAGGGTTTAACGGTCACGGCATGTTTTTAATATTTTTTTAGAATTCTTATTAATCTTATTGCATTATCATGTTCCTCTATTTCCTAATATTTTAATATGATACGAAATCTTACTTAAATTTTTTTATCAAACTTAAAATACACTTGACCAAATTCATATTCTTTATATAAAACCATGTACAATGTGACCTTAGAACGGGGTACCCCAGTAAGGTTACATTTTTTTGCGAATTTTTTGTTAAACTTTAAGAAATAAATAAAAAAAATATATATATATATTCTAGTTCATATCCTACTCTATGTTTGAATTCAAAGGATGAATGGCGCGTAAACGATGGAAACGCAGTGTATAGATTTACTGGATGCGTGTTTACTGAGAAGCTACTGAATTGTTATTAATTGTTTTTGTGTTTAATTCGTAGAACTCCACTTAATTTATTAAAAAAATAATGGAAATCAAATTTAATACATTATTAAATTTAATTTACATTAAAAATAAAATACTGAATTTTTGTTCCGCTTGTGGTATATCAGAAGTACGTCGCGCCGCTCCCCCTTCCCACCTAGTCGTGAGCTAGCACCCATTGAAATGTATGGCCCAGTGCCCTGTCGGTATCACGCATGAGGTTTATGTCGATTCCCTACCGGACCGTCAGAGAGTGTCCTTAGACTCGAATTTAGGAAAACAACATTTTTCATGTATTTTTAATATCACTTCATAATTGACAGCGATAGCCATAATCACAATCAACAGAGATAACAATTAAAAATAATATCAAATATAATTTATACAAAAAAAGAATTGGGCTCGTCCGGGATTTGAACCCGGGACCTCTCGCACCCAAAGCGAGAATCATACCCCTAGACCAACGAGCCATGGTTACTTGTTTGGTGAATTAATAATAAATACACACAACATTCACCGTTTAGGCTACGTCATCGCTGATACCGTGGCGGAAAAAATGTGGTATGCTGATTGTGCTAATCTACTACATATTAGGTACGGAAAAAAATATAGTTTTGGAATACTGCCGATGTATTAGAACCGTAACTCAGGATATAAAATACTTACCTAATTACCATGATTGGAAGTAGACTTAGCAAGACGCTTTTACTTGTTCACTGAAAATAAACTTTTTTTTAATTAGCCGATATGTAGGATTTCTAGGATTTTTACTTTATTTTTTAAATAAAGTTATGTAGTTGTGAATTCTTGCTTGTCGTTTGATTTGTAATTGATTTGACAGCGAAAGTAATTCCTTGTGAATACTATTACTATCTCTAAACAAAGAAACAAATTGAAATTTTTATTTCATTTCAAACGTATATATTTTTCAAAATATATCTAAATAATAAAGTTCTTAAGTAGGTACCCACCTGTGTTTTCAATTTTGAAAATATGCTACCCAAACAAACATCTTCTTTTGAATATGTAATCTATGGCTAACCAGAGTGGTATATCTATGGGCTGACCTCAAAACTACATGGCGGGTTCAATGTTTTTCATACTAATTTTAAAAAGTTATAGCAATTGTTTTACATATTCGATTTCATTCAAACTGCTCTTTAAAATTTCTCGGCACTAACAAACTGTGCTATTTTCGGCGAAATCGGTCGAGTAATTTTCGATAAAATCGAGTACAGACAAACAAACATTCATTTTTTTTATATATTTACATTCCTTAAAATCGAGCAAACAGAAAAAAAAAATCTTCTCACACCACAAAAAAATTTCACGAACGGTGAGTTCTGGCGCCATGAAAATTTTGCAGCTTTCTAGGATAATGCAACTATGTTTCCGGCTCGCAACGTAATCTTCATCATAAGACACGAGTATTAATATAATATATAGAATATTAATTTAACTCTCAAAAAGTAAGATAAGTCGTCATATACAAAATATATCTACTTACTTACATAAAAATAAACTATGCAATACCTTAAATTGTTCAGTATGTGTCGATTGAACAGATCAGTTTTAATATTATATAAAAAAAAATCAAAATCATTTTCATAAAAGGCTCCTTTTTCGTCTTTTTTATGCGAGTACAACACTAGAGTCCCGACTGCTCCCAACCGTCTGGAGCCAGTGAGACTATGGCATCACCAATTGGGGTATGTTGTAAGGCTGAAGTTAATTAGGAGGGGAAAGAGATGTTGAAGAGGAAGCTGGTGAAGTACCTGGCTATTCAGATCTGGTCACCAAATATGGCTAAATCCATTTCAAGCAACGTTTCGATCTTGAATGGTGTCTTTCACCAGGGCGATACTGAAAGTATTTGTAATGCCGCAAATATACTGTATATTCTTTTTAATTTCCCGTATTTGTTCTCAATATAACGCAACACTTCACAATATCGACATTCTTCACAATACCCTTTCAAAACATCGATCCGAAGTAATACGTACCACCACAAATTGATGTACTAGTATAAAATGTATCGAGAGAATCACCTGTCCCGATCCTATCTTCCTCTTCCTCTCCCCCTTCCATCTTATTTTGTTTTTTCTTTATCTTGTTAGCTTCATAAATAAAACATCTGTATTTAAGCACTGTTAGCACAAGAAACTTTGATGGATTACCTATTGTTAAACCTCCTTTGTATGTATATTTGTATTAAAAGCTGCTTGTTTCTTATAAATTGTGAAGTAAAACAAATTAATCAACTAAATTAACCATCCAACCACGGAGACCGTCTTTTCTGATGGCATTTTTCTATTAGATTATTATGCAATGCATAAAACACAAATGAATATATCTATTGTAAATATGACGTCATATGCTTTGTTCAACACGTTTCATAAACATACCATACAAATTACACCGCGGCCATCGCCAGTCGCCAGTAGCACACAGCACACCTTTCACTTTACAAGAATGCGGTGTCATCATTATACTGTTATACAGGTATCATCAGCGAATCCGCTATCGGCCATACGATGTATGCACACGGCTTTTAAGTCAGCTGGCTCGTTGGTCTAGGGGTATGATTCTCGCTTTGGGTGCGAGAGGTCCCGGGTTCAAATCCCGGACGAGCCCAATTTTTTTGTTATTATTTTTTTTTAAAATTTTTTCCGAACCTGCTAATTGATCAAAGGAATTTGGTATCAAATTGTTATAATAAATTTAATATTATTTTTAATTAATATTTGTAGAGATAGCACAATCAGAAGAAAAATAACAACTGATGTGGCTTTATTACAGATAATGTTGGAATGCAGTAGGAAGTTATCAAGGTCATAATCATTATTAATTATGTACTATATAATTATATCGAATGACGTTTACATACCTACTTCCAGGGTTGGAGTGAGTTTTTTTAATATATTTATTCGTCTTCTTCTATCTTCTTCTTTTATTATATAAAGAAGAATATCTCGGGCGAGCGGCGTTTGTTTGTTTTGTTTACAAATCTACAGTATTATTCCGAGCTTGATGAAATTTTGCACACTTGATTTTCGAAATAAGAGGAAGGTCACTGTCTATATGAGATTTCCAAAAATCACTCTATTCCCCCTCTTCCACCCCACATAATTTTCTTCAATGATTAAATGTTTCTTTGTTTAGGCGAACGACAAGCAAGAATTCACAACTTCATAACTTTATTTCAAAAAAATACAATAATCCCGAGCCAGGCCGATTACACATCATCTAGTATTTTACACAAACTTCTTTAAATAATGGAAAATCACTTTGTGGCATTATTTTCAATTAAATTAGGTTGTTACTCGATTTTGTTGTACGCGTATTCTCAAAGGATTGCTGGAAACATAGTACCCTATTTATTTGTTATATTGGTCAAAGCAGGCTTTAAAAAAATATTAAAGTCGTGAAAATAGTTATTGCCAAAGACATACATACCGAAATAATACAGTTTTCGCACAATAATGAAAAATAAAATAAATAAAAAGTTTTCGAGTAAAGACATCCGATAAATTTATTCGTTGATCATTGACATTCATACCCAATAAAACCTAGCAAAAATCATTGCATTTTAATATTCGGGCTTGTATGATATGAAACTAATAAGTACCTGTCAGGTTAGCGCTAAACCAGTGATGCAAAACCTTTTTAATCGGAGGTCCAATTTATCAATTTTCATTACGTTCGCGGGCCGCAGGGTATAGTGTTCCTACAGCTTCAGCTTGAAATGGCTAACTCTGCAGTCGGATGCGACGCAAGTGTTTTTTTGTACATTTGAATACCGTACAAATGCCCCAACTATTCGGAAACGATGGGTACCTTAAATATCATATATTAGTTTCACTTTCAGTGTCGATAAATCGATGTTCATTGAAGGAACGTTACACATTTTTTATACACAACGGCATATAAGTACAATATATGTTATATAATTATATTATTGTATGGTTTACATTACCTACCTCACTAGGTGAAACCTGTTCTGAGGAAGGTGACTGAAATGCATTACATAATAACTTAAGCTTTTGATGACATAACAAATTTTATTAAAAATTATTTGGTAACAATCTCCATCTCCATGGTCAAACCAATAAATGTTGTCAATTTTCATTAATCTTAAATTAAAAAAAAAACATGCGAAAATGCTTGTAAATTTTGAACGGCTGAATCAAAATATTGAAAATAGTTTAGTTTGTCGCGTTTTTGATCATAGTACCCGGAAATCCGAGCGATTGCTATTAAATAAACAAGCAACACAACTCACTTCCGTTACTTCTATGTTTTCAGAAACAATATCTGGTAATAATATAATAAATGAAACCCAATCAAATAAATGATTAAAAACGCAGCAAGAAAAAGATGTCAGGCTCAAGTTCGAACCAATAAATGAATACTGTTGGTTATAACCAAGTGGGCTGCGTGAAAAGACCCCGCAAAAAAGAATCCAGATAAAAGAAATGATACTTAATATACCTGACATTATTATTTTTTAGTATTCTATATATTCCTGATGAAGAAAGCATCGCTATCGAAACATGTTGATATATGTGTATATTAATAAAGTGGTGAATACAGAGTACTTTTTAATTAATTTTAAAATAAATAAATAAAAAACTTGCGGGCCACATGTGACCCGCGGGCCGCGGGTTGTGTAAAACTGCGCTAAACACACCCGAACACATGTGGTGGTTATAATAAGTTTGTTTAATTAACCGAACTGTTTATTTATAATTATCATCCCTTTAGCTCGGAAAATATTTGTGAATTTAACATAAATGTTTGTTTGGGTCAGTTCACAAATTTTTGATTTTCAAAGTATAACAAGAGGCGAGTCATTTGGAATAAAATTGCCATTCAAACGGAATACATCCGCCCACTCCGGGACATAATTTAATTTTTCGTTTGTGTTTTCCGGGAACTAGTTTAATAGATTTACGTACAGCAGCCATTCACCATTTTGGATGACTCAATGTTGAAATTGTAGTTTTTAATAGGAACTTCAAAAGATCATAGTTTTGAAATTAAACGACATTTTAAGCTCAAAATAATCGCGTTAATTCAGAAATTGAATGCACTACATTATTTCATATAATTAAATGGACCACAGAGCAATCAATACATAGAGATGCCCTAACACGCTCGGGGAAGAAACCAAAATAAACGGAAGTGAGGAGCGAGCTAGGCATAAAATCGATTTAAGTAAAACAGCAAAAAGTAAGAAAGTTCGGCTTCCTTACAAAAACTGAATAGTTTATAAGTGTTTAGTTTGACCTTTTTATAAATGTCTTAAAATTGCTTACCGCAGTCAAGTTGGTTTGGGCATGTGGAGTGAATGAACAAAGAAAGAGTGTAAGGAGAATATATGGCGTGAATGTGAATGGAAGAAGAAGACATGGCACGTTCAAGTGAATCAAATACTTGAGTCGGGCCAGGTCAGAAGTCGGAATAATAGAAGAGAATGTATGAGACGAAGTATGAATGTGAATGAAGCAATAAGTGATAGAATCTGTCAGCATCGCCCTGGTTAAAGACATTCAGAATCGAAACGTTGCTTTAAATAGTTTTGGCCATATTTGATGACCAAATCTGAATAGCCAGGTAGTTCCCAACCATCCTCTTCCATATCTCTTAGTTTCAGATTCATAACATACCCCAATTGGGAATGTCATAGTCTCACTGACTCCAGATGGTTGGGAGCAGCTGGGACTCTTGTGTAGTATCATAGAATTTTTTTTTAAAAGAAGTTTAAGCCAGGATTGAGTTGTTTGGCGATCCGTTCTCTCTCCCTGTATTCCTTCCTGCGGGGAAACGACGTCATGGTTGGTGAGTTAGCAGACAAAATTACGCGAAATAAACGTGGGCGGCAGTGAACTAGGCTGGTACCAAAATGGCTGTCACGTCACCTTTGCCTCCAGTCGTCGGCATGGTACGTTAGGGGAAGTCCATTAATCCCAGCGTCAGTGGTGAAAACATTCATACAATAATAATTACAGTGTGCGTCAGGTTCTTACAAGTTTTTGCATATCAAGTACCGACCAAACCTCACAGTGATACTAACAAAAATAATATAACACTAATTCTGGCATCATTGTCAATGATTTTCCAAAATGTATATTTTTCCCAGAATGCTAAAAGGTCAAATGTTTGATCAAGTGTTTCGAAAAATAAAACCTCGCAATGTTGAATTAACATTTTTGATGGATGGTGAAAAATCATTTCAATTCGTATACATGAAAACAAACTTTTTACTACTGATGCATATATTTTATAAACGTTCGCGATTATTCAAACCTTTTTTGAACGATTACGATTATGATAGCTATTGAATACAATTTCAGAGAGAAAATAATGTAATATTTTTTAATTTCTTCAAAAGATTGGTATTCACTTAAGTGGCGTCATTGTTAAATATATCGTATTATGTATCGTATTGTAAAATGTAAAATTTTTGTGTACAGTGCCAGGGAACATTTCTCCCTCTTTTTGGGTCAACTGTGGTTAGAGATGCATAAATGTGGAGATAATATTCTCTACCCAGTGAGCGGGCTGCATATTGCTATATAGGGCTTTTATTTATTTTTATTTCAAAGAATTACAAACTGTGTTTTATGTGCTAGCGGCAGTTGCTGATAGCAAATCTATATTTAAGCCCGCTAACTAAGGTAATGAATGGTATAAAATGAATATCCTTATTAATAAATTAGTAAAAATACTTTGTTAACACCACTTCTTTAATATATAAATACCAACATGTTTCGAAAGCGAAGCTTTCCTCATCAGGACATACAGAATAATAAAAAATATATTAAAATAATAAATTATTAATTTTTAGTAATCTGTAAATCCTGATGAGGAAAGCTTCGCTTTCGAAACATGTTGATATTTATCTTTTAAAAAAGTGGTGTTTATAAACTATTTTTATTAATTTATTAATATGTTTTAGTCTACCTAATTAACTAACCTACCATGATGCCATTTCTCCGCAGATAGAGTGGACGGACCGCCAAACACCTCAATCGTGGCATACACTTTTCGCTTCATTCACATTTATACATCATCTTATACATTCTCTGAAATGGCCAGACTCGAGTATTTGATTCACTTAATCGTGCCATGTCTTTCTCGGTCGTCACCGGCTTCTTCTTCTATTCACATTCGCGTAATATATTCTTCTAACACTCCTTTCTCCGTTCATTCATCTCTACATGCCCAAACCATCTAAGCGTTCCTTTCTTAATCTTACTCATTACGCTTACATCAGTCACATAGTAACATATGCAACACGACTGTTTTCTTTATTGGCACCATTATCATTGTTGATAAAATGATTTAAAATGACCCTCTTTGAATATGTTCAATATATTACATATTCAGCCTACCCCTGAGGGGAAACGCCGTGATGGTTAGTTTATTGATTTCTGAGAAATATTGACGCTTTAACTTTGTTACGTATGTTTTTTTTAATGTCATAAATGCATTGTAACCTTAACTGTAAATTTTGAGTTTTGAATGACAAGCTTCCGTTAGACAAACTTCGAAAAACTAGTTTATTGGGAGTTTTTGCATTGTATTTTTTTTTTGTCAAATATAAATAATAAAAAAGTTACTAACATTGCCACCCGTCGTGTAAATAACATATGTTTAATCGCTTGAACAGATAATCAACGATTACGATTTTATCAACCTGCGGTTACGATTAATCTTAATCGTAATCCTCGTATCACTGTTTTCAATATTTTTGTAATAAAAGTTTATCGTAGGATTAGTTGAATGGAGGCGATTTGGTTTTATTGACCTTGCAGTATTTCAATTTGAATTTTAACATCAGTAATGATTTCTCGATAAAACATCGTCGATATGGGTGGGCGATATCAATGCAATAAAATTCCCAATTTAATATTGAATCCTTTTCATTCTAATTTTAAATTGAATCCTATTAATTCCAATTTTAATATTAAATTCTTTTAATTCTAATTTTAAATTGAATCGCATTAATTTCAATTTTAATATTAAATCTTTTAATTCAATTTTTAAATTGAATCGCATTAATTCCAATTTTAATATTGAGTCCGATTAATTCAAATTTTAATATTACATCTTTTAATTCAATTTTTAAATTATAATACATTTAATTCAAAATTTAATACTGAATCGAAACGATAGTTAAATAATCGAGAATTCTCATGAATTCACACACCTACTAGGTACTAACTCATCGCTTCAATATAACACAGAGTATTTGTGCGATCAACAATTTCGTCCCACACTTTTTTTTAATGTGATTACCACACAATAGTCCCACCTGCTCCCAACCGTCTGGAGCTATTGAGACTATGGCATCCCCAATTGGGGTATATTGTGAGAATGAAGGTTTCGAGGATGGGAAGGAGATGGGAAAGAAGGACGGTGAAGAAGTACCTGGCTATTCAGATCTAGTTACCAAACATGGCTAAAGCCATTTCGAGCAACGTTTCGATTCTGAATGGTGGTCTTTCGCCGGGGCGATACTGACACTCACGAAATAATGATTTACGGATGTTTACGTTAAGCGGTTACAAGTTGAATTCCATCATAGTGCGAGGTGAACTAAATTGACTTCGATTATTTCATGAATATGCATTTTCACTCTATGAAAATACATTTTTTTTTATTTACTCCTTTTAAGGATTTTATATAAATAAATTATATTTGTTGATAAAAATTTACATAAATAAATGTAGTTTATTAAAAACATTGGATGGATTGATAAAAATACTACCTACTTATTTTTTTTGTTGTCGCCATGCTTTAATCGAAAATTCTAAAATCTGTTACTATATTCATCTTAGGAAGGAGGAAATCCAGAGAAAAATATTTCTTAATTTCAAAATTATAATCATACATAATTATAAAGTAACAAACATCGATTGTGAATGTACCACTGGGGTCAGAATTAAAAGACTTGCCCTAAGTGCCATTTCGACGACATTGACTTCATCAAGTCGAACATTTTTACTCATTCGCTGTTTTATTTAAATCGGAGTAGTATTTGCTATATGGTTGTCACCATGCTTTACAGTGTACCATGAGTATAGTATGACTACGCATATAGAGCGCTGTTCGGCCTCCCTTGGCGATGCAGCGCCTCACAAATGTTCGCATGGGAGCGGTGTATGGGTTCGCTGCGTTGGTGCGCCACGGAGTAGCCAGGAAGAGTCAACACTACCGGAGATCGGAAAACACTCTTTTCCAGGCCGTCGCTCAGTGGCAAGGCGCGCCCCTTCACTTTCTATTATTTTTTTTATTTTTTGTATTTTATTTCCATATCATGTAATTTATTTAGATGCATACCGTAAATGGCAGACAGAGTATTGCACTCACCGCTCCGTGCAGCTAAAATAAACAAAGATTATTAGTATTTTATCAAAAATCACAAAACTGTAACTCTATTCAACGTAAAATAGAGGAAACCCAGAGTAAATTATTTTTTTCTATCATATAGAATTATATAACAACAAACTTCATTTCTGAATGCTCCTATAAGTTTTATTGCAACTAGTTATTCGTACGATGAATAAATCGATGTTTAAAGAGCAACATAACTAAACGGTCCGTCTCGCCTCTGACGTCATCTGAACTCGATCGAAACGTCTTCACGGAGAGATATTGCGATGACGTCAACAGATACAAAATCGTATAGCGCCACGTAACACTTTAAATTCGGCCCGTTTTTACGATATAAAACTTTAAACATAGGTTTCACAATTAAATCGTTCTTAAAAAAGTGACAAATAAGTTGGGCGATGAATATAGTAAAAAAACAAAATTTAAGTTGAATGCCACATTCCAATTAAGTAATCGACGTCAATCAAATGATGAAACACATTTAAATATCCACAGATAGGCCACCGCTATTTCATTAGTTTAAAATAAGTAGTTGATCAACTCTATTAGAGAGTAAATTTAGCCACAAAAATTCGGCTCGTGTGAACTCGGCCTAACCTCTCCGTCAGGCGTTTTCCAGCCAGTAATACATCTGTCAATTCCAACTCTATGCTTTTGTTTGGAACACATTCAAATGTTGAGGAAAATGTAAGTACTGGGAAAGTATGAACGTATTATCATAATATCATATAACACAGATTGATTCAATTTTCTCGATAAGGAATTCCAGTGAAAAATATAATTGCTTTAAAAATATAGATTAAAAAGATCAGCAAACACCGATTCTGAATATATAACTTACATTATATATAATTATACATAGAATTTATAAATCATTATTCAAAAATGAAAAAAAAAACATTTCATCAAACACCTTGTTATGTTGGTACCATTGAATTTGGAACATCTGACGTCACGTGTGTATTCTATTTTTGGATTAGTATCGACATTTTTATTTTTCGATTGTGTTTTGTAGTTTAAACATGTGTTTTTTTTTAGTTTTCGCCAAAATTTAAACTTTTTTTTGGGTGACTTTAAGCTCTATAAATGTTTTTCATTATAAACAACTATTATTGATTAAATAAATTAGAGTATTCATAAGCAAACCAATTATCAATGGAGATACTACGATAATGATAATGCTCAATACTATTATTATTCTTAGAGTTATAGTTTCTAAAAATGTACATAATTATATCACTTATGTTTGTTATGGTTTACTATGAATAGAATATAAAATTGTGTGCGGTAAAGCTCATCCTTGTTTTGACACCTCATTCTAACCTCAAAACTGATCAAAATCGACCGGCCATAGATTTGGAGCGTTTTGGCGGGCTTTGAAAATTGAAACTTTGAACATTATTTTATCTATGAAAACTAATATTAGAAAAAACTAAATATATTGGTATTTAAGATTGAACATCATAATATAAAAAATTGGATTGGAATTCCCTAGAATTTATCAGAATTATTTGATGCGAACTAAAATAATTCGGTTTTCCATCGTAAAAAAAGGCTATGAATGTGATTTCCTCTAGTTCTAGGCGCTTTGTGTATGTCTGTGTAGGTATTTTTATGGGTATTATTATGTGTTATATATATATGTACGAGTATGTTAGTACCCACCTAAAGTCATTAAAAGTAACATTTAAAACTTTTCATAGTCCGTGACATTGAAAATAACTATAAATATTTGTAAATGCAAATAATCATTATCAAAATTATATTTTGTAGCTTCTTCGGTCATTTTAAAAATCTGTTTTCCAATCCTGAATTATAACACAAAAAATGTGTTTCAATAAATGCTAACTCTTCTTTTACCAATAACCTTCTAATAAATTTAATATCAATCACAAATAAGATTTAAACAGTAACTGCAACATCATGTGCAGTGTTTTCTAGGTGACCCGACGGTTGATCCCCTAAAGGATTATTTCTGTTGTACGTCCTCATTTGTAAAGCAAGTATGCAGAGAGGATATGCAGGGCTGTATAACGAAAGTCGATATACTTATACCTGCAGGCGTCAGTGGTGGATACAGAAAAACTCAAAGGGGGGCTAAAGATATCTTGGGCTACCTTTACTTTTATCGTAATAAAAAAATAATCAAGTCACATGCAAAGTTTAAGAAAGTTTTATTTAAAGTTATTATACACATATACAAGACAATGCCATCTTATGATATAAAAAAGTTACAATTTTGGTTCTCTTCCTTAAATGATGAATTCTAAGCGTCTATTCTCCCGCAAGGGGTGGGCGCGCGCCCTCCCCTTGCGGTGGGGCTAAGTGGAAATCCGCTGTATAAAATATTTTTACTAACAATAATGCCGAGTCACCGAAGGAGTATGCTCTCCTGCATACACCTTTGGGGACATTTAATTATATTATAAACAGGTATAGCGAATATTTACAAATTATAACGTATTTTCCCTAAGCCGACCTTATATATAAGTATGTCGCATTTTGATAATAAACTAGAGAAAAATATGAAGCAGATGTTTAAATCAGTTGTGGTAATAATATTAATAATATCAGAGTGGAAGATACTCTCAGTATCGCCCTGGTGAAAGACCACCATACAGAATTGAAACGTTGCTTGAAATGGCTAAGAGCCGTGTTTGGTAACTAGATCTGAATAGCCAGGTATTTCCCCACCTTCCTCTTCCTCTTCTCCTTCCCCTCCCCAATACCTTCAGCCTCAAAACATTCCCCAATTGGGGATGCCATAGTCTCACCGGCTCCAGACGGTTGGGAGCAGTTGAGACTCTTGTGCGGTATTCATGTAAAAAAAAAAAAAAAAATTAAAAAAAAACATGTTTTAGAAAAAACGGAAAATGAAGAATAATAACAAAAAAAACTAATTATAAAAACAAATAAAGGACTGTTACAGTAATTTGAGGTTGTATTTCAATTTAAGGTTAAGTGAAACGTACTAATGCGCGTTGACAGATGGCACTAAATTAAATGTTTTAGAAAAAAAACACTTTCAGCACGCAAAGTTTTAAATATTGAAATGATTTGTTTGTTTGCGGGTGTACACACGGAATATGAAATGGAATAAATTGTTATTGTAAGTTTAAATCATAATTTCTTCAAGAAACTTTTCAAAAAAATTTTGACCAACAATGACAATTTCTTCATTTCAATATTTAAAAGCTTTAGTGCTAAAAGAGTTTTTTCTTCTTCTAAAATATTTAAATTTGCGCCATCTGTGAGCGCGCAGTATGTAGTGCGATCCACTTTCTAAAAAAGGCGAAGGCGGCGAAAAGGTTGAAGTTTTCGCTTAACACCGGTCGCACGTTTCGATTTACGCAAAAAAAAAACATTACCAAAAGCGTGTTTTATTTTATTTTGTAAAGTTCAGGCATAATTATTATAGAAATTGCGGTCATATTCCAAAAAAACTTAATTTTTCACAATGAACACTATAACAATATCAGAAAAAAGGTTTGCAAGTAGGAGATTTTGTAATTTGAACATTTTTTTTACGTTTAATACTTTTTTTTCTAGGCTTATAAAAAGACTCGAAAAAAAGCCTGTTTTAACGAAAGGTTGCAGTATTTAATTAAAGCATCTATGATATTTCTAGGTCATCCTATTGTCAAACTAAACACACGCGATTTTGCATTACTTCCCATTGCATCGCCTAAGTGCATGGTCAATTTCAAAACAAAATGATCGTTTATTGAGAAATCGTATGCGAGTATTTTCAGAGCTCAGAGTCGTGACTCATATCTATTATTGAGGGGCCATAAAAATGATTTGTTTCACTTTTAAAACGTTACTTTTGATCTGAATTGCAAATGGCTTGCCATATCGTGTACACTGTACGGATGTATGATATTGATATTGATTCAAGCGACAACTGACCCAATAATGCTCGAAGGTGACATGACTTATTGCAGGCAATTAAATGCCTGAGAGCGGGAATTGCTATCAAAATGGTTAAAAACAGTAAAAATATGTTACTCTTTACCCGTTTGAAAAACGGATCAACAATAACCTAATGCTTTAGCATATATAATTACCAGGTGCTTGGCATTTAAGTGTAGATACAAATTATTTTGGAACTAAGAAAAGTCATTGATATTTATTTATTTACTATTTTATATGCCCATCGGGCTTTTATATTATCGACCCCTTGGAATAACAAGGTCCCATCTGACACAGCAATGTCATGCGATAATGTGCTCTAAGGAAAACAACTTTAAGGCTCATTATCGCATAACATTGCCGTGTCATGTGGAACCTTGTTATTCCAAGGGGTCGTTATATATTTTTTTTTATAGTATAGAATAGGAAGGAGTGAACCTGGGTCTAGAAGAGGCCCATGCTCTAGGAGGGAGGAAACACAGAGGCCGGCAGATTATTCTACAGCCGGGTTGTTGAATACAAGAACGAGTCGTAGAAGCGAACCGTTCTCATGTGACAAATGTCAACCGTGTGCAAATTTTGGGTGTTTCCCGACTATGCACCGGTGCCGAAGGGATAAATGACGCTAGTTCCTCAGAGCATCGTCCATTAAAATACCGGTAGAACGAGGATAGCATTCGCATCTGACATCTGTGTTCCAAAGATTGCAATCCGTTTCTGCACAGGGTCATGGGTTTTACAGATATTTGGGCTCTCGAACAGAGGTGTCTGCCAAATTCAACAATAGGGCGCACTTGCGATTTGTACAGGGTCAGCAGTTGGGTACTATTTATGATTACAAAAAATCTTCCCGAATTTAATTGCAATCTAAGTAGTGTCTCAGATATACCTATCCGATTTTTAGTTATATGGGATAGCTATGGACTTTTTCTACAAGTCTGAAAAGAATATTCGATTTATTTTAATAACTTATTCAAGCTTAAAAACAAATTTTTTATACATAAAATTTAATGGAGGATAATATTGACAAGTCTTGAAGTTGAGGTATAATATCTATGAAGGTGGTGTAAAGTGAACTGGTCTCATTAGCTCAGTTGGTAGAGCGGTTGTCCTGGTAAAACAGAGGTCCTGGGTTCGATTCCCAGATGCGACTGATACCTTTTTTATTTTCTGTGTCTTTTTCGGTTTCATGTTTCAATTTGAGATTTGTTAATATTATCTTCTTCAGTTATCTTTTATATCACTTTTAAAATGTCAGACAGTATCTTCTATCTCTATATACGAGTATATAAATAAATTATGGTCTGTCTGTCTGTTTGTCCTCGATTTTCTCGAAAATTACTCTACCGTCTTAACTGAAAATAGCACAGTTTGTTACTATTAGTGCCGGGAAGGTTTAGAGAGTAGTTTGAATAAAAACCAATACGTAAAACTGTTGCTGTAACGATTTAAAATCGGTACGATAAACATTGAACCCGCGATGTTAGCCACAGATTACATATTCAAAAGAAGAAGGTTTGTTTGGGTAGAATATTAAAAAAAATTGATAACACAAGTAGGTACCTACCTACTTAAGAACTTTTTTAATTAAATATATTTTAAAATAAATAAAAATTGGAATGAAATAAAATTTTCAAATGAATGTTTTTTTGTTTCTTTGTTTAGAGATAGTAGATCGCTGTCAAATCAATTATGGCACCCAAATCTATGCGACTTCATAATTTTTTCGAAAAAAAAAATAATCCCGAGCAAGGCCGGATATACATCAGCCAGCGCTAGATAATTTTTTTTTTTCAATATTTTTTTGTTTCTCTTTATCAAGCAAAGAGTATTCCACACTTTTCAATCTTAAAAGAACAAACATTTTCGGGTCTTCAATTAAATTGTACCTATATACGTAAGGATGGAACAAATGCTTTGAATTTAAAAAAAAAACTCCATTATTTAAGTCGGTGGGGGCAAAAACATAAAAAATATTTTGATTAAAGTTATAATTCTACTTATTCCTCTCCTCTCCCGTTTATTGCGAGGAAATCACGATTATTACATCATTTTAACAACATCTCTGTCTGCAACCAATCTTTACCCCTCTGTTTCTGTTCTGTTCGTTTCTACTCTTAAACCAACCAGGTTTCCGCCAATAATACACCTGTCAAAAAGGTTTCTTTGCTTTTGTTTAATGCACATTAAAAAAATATGTATATTTGAATACGAAAGAAAATACTGCAAGAAAAAACCTAGCACATTATCCTTGTAACTTATGAGTGACAAAAGGGTGGATCAGGATTAACCATTCCTTTCCAGCGTTGTCAACTTTAATTGTTTCATCTCTTTAAATGTACTAAACGCAGAGTTCGTATTTCAGGTACTTCTCGGCAATATATTTATTTATTTAATATACGATAGTACATATTGGTTACATTGGATTATTATTTATTATTAGATTCTTCTTCTTCATATGGTGGAGGTCATAGTGGGATGCTGAGGTTATTCAGTCACTCGACGGCATCGGGAGTCACTTGGTTCAGCACAGATGTGCCATAGGGAAACTGATGAAAGAGATGTTCTTTTGAGTTTGTCCACATTAACAGAGTTCGGAATCCTTTACGCCCCATTTATGCATCATCTATACCGGATACGGTTTAATGAACCCTGGCAATTTAATAGTAGGGTGTCCAACAAGGTGCTTGTTTTTCACGTCCGAGGTCTGCCACTGAGTTTGTCCCGGATTTTATTGGATTAAACAATAAAAACAAAATGTAAGTTGTTATCAAACTCAACAGAAAAGAGTGCATTAACGAAAAATCTAAAAAAAATTATCCGTATACTCGTGTACGTATGTCCGCTTGGGCTCACCGTGCCACAGTGCATGGTCGTCAGTAGGAGCCGACGGTCTGCCAGCATTAATGGACGTATCATAAAACGAGGCCGATGTTTTTTCTCTCTTTCAGCACTTGTATACGATATTTTACTTATGGATTCATGCCCAGAAATATGTACTCTGATGTAAACTAAACATTTTTATCCAACTTAAAAATCTCTAAATTCTAAAAATTTACACTGAAAGCTGAGTGGACAGCACCGGAGATTTTAGGACCGTAAGGGAAAGGTTAAAAACACGAAAGTCAAGCATCACTTAAGAACACGAAAAGCAAAGTGATTTCAACATTAAAAGAGAAAAACCAGAAGTAAAACATGATGAAAAATAAATATTCCCTACTTGGTGGAAAGATCAAAATAGTTGATGTGATCTTATTAACCACCGAAACGCTTGTAACCATACTGAGTCTGTTTGGTATCACAGAAAAAGATATATTAAAAGATATACGCCTTTTTTTTACAAATGTTTGTAGTCTTATGAAATTAGTAGTTTTTTAACCCACCGTTAAATCGCTTGAGTTTATTCAATTATTCCAAACAATAAACATCAATTTTGAGGAAAATATTGAAATTCTACTAAAAAAATATTGTGGGTGTTAAAACCATATTGACCAAAACCGTGTGACTTGTATTGGATCAATAATGTGTTTGACCTTTGAGAATACGTTTAATATTGACATATTAATTTCTTAATTTACTACTATGTTAGAGTTCTTTACCTTTGTTTAATGCTCCTACTAATGATTTTAAATCGTTGACCATTGTTCGGACTTACCACGTTTTACAATAGCGCTAATGGAGTTGGGTTATCTAATTTTGTGCCTGTATATAAGTTTTACATATTGATTCATTGTTTGTGAAGTACTCATATTGAACCATTTTAAAGATAATCATTGAAGAAGATAATATTAACATAACCTAAATGAGAGATGAAACCGGACAAAAGGACAGAAACTAAAAATATTTCAGTCGCATCTGGTCCTCAACCGACTTAGCTAATGAGACAAGTTCAATTTGTGTCATCTTCATCGATATCATATCTCAAATTCAAGATTTTTGAATATTATCTTCCATTTTTAATCTCATATTATTAGCAGCTATTTTTATGATGTTTACAAAGTTCTACCCGAACTCAATTGCAAACTTAAACAGTGTCTCGGATTTAAGATATTTTTTTACACTGCTCCAGATACAATAAATAAAAATAAATATTTTAATAATTAAACAAAAAATAACATTCGTTGTTGTGGGCACGTTATCTCGAGTTTTATCTGAAGTTTACAATAAGGAACGCCAGTCCATTTTTTTAATCAATAGTGACGTTCAAACTTAAATAGCAGTTTTGTTTTTCTAAAGTTAGTTTTCATGGTTAAAATAATTTTTAAAGTTTAAGTTTTCAAAGGCCACCAAAACGCTCCAAATCTATGGCCGGTCGGTTTTGAGGTCAAAATGTCAAATGTAAAAACAAGGATGAGCTTTATCGTACAGAAATTTATATTCTATTCATAGTAAACCATAACTAAATATAAGTAAGAAAATTATGTACCTTTTTAGAATCTATAACTCTAAGAATAATAATAGTATTGAGCATTACCATTATAATAATATCCATATTGATAATTGGTTTGCTCGTGAATATTCTAATTTCTTTCATAAATAATAGGTGTTTATAGTGAACAAAAATTATAGAGCTTAAAGTCACCCAAATTAAGTTTAAATTTCAAGTAAACTAAAAAAAATCGTATTTAAAATACAAATCAAAAACTAAAAATAAAAATGTCATACTAATCTGAAAACAGAATACACATCTGACGTCAGATGTTCCAAATACAATGGTACCAAGGTATTTTGATGAGATGATTATTTATAAATTAATTAAAATAGTACTTTGTATTTACCATTTTATTAATATACACAGATATCAACATGTATCGAAAGCGATGCTTTCTTCATCAGGAATATATAGAATACTAAAAAATAATAATGTCAAGAATAGACAATAATGTAAGAATACACAAATTATAAACATAAACAAAAATTGATTAAAGTGGTAAGTAATGTTAATAAAGAATGATTATTTACACACTTTTAAATAACGATTTATAAATTCTACAATAAGTTATATATTCAGAATCGGCGTTTGCTGATCTATTTTAAAGAAGTAATATTTTTATGTTTTTTAATTATAACTATTTACTAACACGTTACTACGTATAATTTTGTTTAAGGCTCTGCAAAACAGAATTTCTGTGTATGTATTACAAATATCCCATCAAAACTGCAAGTTTTATGTACTTAAAAAAAAATTGCGCAGAAACGGGCTGAAAATGTAATTATATGAAATTCCCCGATAGAAAAAAAATCGTAAATTATACTCGGAAAAATAAAAAAGGGGGTTTGTTCTGTTATTTAAGATGTTATACGTTTGAAAAAAAATCATAGTGTTTCTTTAAATGCTACTTTCTATATAATATTTAATTTTAGAATTCTCACTTACGCCCATTCATTCTAAACTCTCTTCACATTGGCGCGCTCTTTCTATCTTTCGAATGATCATATCTGCCTTTCAACAGCGGTCAGTCGGGATTCAGAGCCGATGCTAGACAGACCTCTTGCTTACATCCAAATTCTCGGAGATTAATGCGGGGCCTTAATTGCGTAACAAAAATGGAATTAAAAAAAAAAAACAAGTTCATTGCATTTAGTTTTAATATAATAAGATAAGCATAGAAGAAGTGCGAAGGTAGAGACTATACGAGTAGCCAAATACAGCGCAATGGGTGGGTAATAAGTTTTTAATTATTATGACGTTGTAAAACATGAACAGTTGTAATGCGTGTTTATAATACAGCAAATCTTCATTACGCCCGATTGGGTCTTTTATAGAAACATAACATAATAAATACAACGATAAAAAGGTGCAAATGAAAAATTATTATAAATCGATTTTTTAGCCCGACACAGTTTTGTAACGATAAACATCAATTGAACTATACTCATTACTAATTGAATGGGAAAGTTCTCGAAATAATTATTTGAGGACTCTGGATTATCATATTATATAACTAAAGGCATGATATCTACAAAAACCTCTCAAAACACACACAAATATATCGGTATGACGTGGTCCTGAAAACTGAGTTACATTTTTAATGCGAAGATAAATGCATTATTTTCTTTCCTGTTGCTATGGTCACCTTTGAACTACCCAGTTTAATGAAAAACATATAAAAATATTTTAATGAATTCCAGGCTTACACAACTTGAGTTCTACGATTACAAAAAGGTTCCGGTAAAGGTTTTGAAACGGCTGACCTTTGAATCTTTTGCATTTAGGGAAAGTTAATTTAATTCCGAAAACGCTTCCGGAACGGATGCCATGGGGATAAAAAAGAAAAGAAAGACAGATCGTACCGACATGAATGTAAGCAAGAAAATGAGTTTTTCATGAAATTGTTTCACCTACGCTGGAACCCGAAAAGCAAACAATTTATCTCAAAGAAAAAACAGTTATTCGTTTACGTTAACGCACGTTTTATTGCGGCGGGTTTAGTGACAACTCTCCATCGTATATTATCCTTTCCAAATGATTCATCTTCTTTCTTCCTCTCGGGTGGTAGGCAAACGTTCCAGATTCCTGTATGATCCGGCCGCTAAGACCTCAGTTGTCACCTTCTTTTTCGGTTACATGCATTATTTATCAGAAAGACGAGAGATGTTTACATTTGATCACCGGTGATATGTCTGATAAAGAAAAATGGTTGCCATATTGATAGATAACACGTCATTTAAAACGGTACCTATTTAGATTTTCTGCTGATTGCAAATGGCTTTTCTTCTGAAACCATCCATTAAATGGCTGACTTTTGTAAACTTTCAAGTAATTAAGGTAATATTTGAACGAGTAATAGTCCTAATGCAGCTAATTAATTTCGTGTTATTTATACGAAATCGCCGCTAGATGGTTCAGAAAAGTATGGTTGTTTTAAAAATATATATATATGTTTTCTGTAAATCTTACTTTCGATTACTTTACATAGATGGCACTGTCGGCAAGACAGTACAGGAGTGATATCTGAGAACCTCTCAAGACAGATTACTACCATTGCATTAGGAGCTTAGCTTCCTGACTCTCCAAATCCGTTATACAGAGATTCCGCGTATCATATTATTTGCTAATAAATAACCGAGTGTTATTTTTATCGTCGTTTTATTATCAAGGGATAAAAACATACACATTTGGTTGCTGGGTCCTTTTTGGCCAACACTTAAATTAATCGTGATTTAATTACATGTATGGTAGATATGTCCAGACATAATCAAAGGTCAGAGGGTATCTTAGTAATGTGTGGTTAAAATATTATATAGATTTAAATATGGTTTATTAAAAGGAATAGTAGACCGTCCCTAGTTTGTTTTCAAACACTTAACGTTAAAGTTTTTGCCTAGGTTTAAATTTGTGGTGATTACTCGCAGGAAAATTAATATCTGGTTTAATATTTTATAAGCTTTACTATTAACGCAAAATAGTTTCTTCATAAAATAGCTCATATTTTATACAAACAAAAGTCAAAAATATTTTTATCTACTCAAAATAATTAGTCTCGAGGTTTTAAAATAGTTTACTGAATATTACATTTCGCAATACTCGTACATACTTTGCATATTGCGGTACATTCTTGTAATATTTTCTAATGAAGAGTTAAATTATTTTACTCGCTGTAAACATGTAGGTACAAAACATATTTATAAATTAAATAAATGTATTTTTAGTAAAAATAACATTACACATCTTTTTATTTGAATTAGCAATTCGCTTCGAACGTGTTACATTGACTTCTTCCATGCAGCGTAATAATTTCATTATTGTGTAATAAGTGCAGAAAACAAAAAATGCGATTTTAAAAAATATTTTGTTTAAAATACATATTTCTTCAAATGGTGTAAAATAACTTTTTGGAGTCATGTTTATTAAATCAATGATAATCACTTGTTTAAAACCGCTGTATTTAATATGTAAATATCTATATTTTTCAGGAGCGAAGCTCCTCTCTTCAGGATAAACAATTTACCTACTGAAATATAGTGTTATAATATTGTTTTAGTTTACTATTGTATGTCACTGTTAAACGTTTAAAAACCATTGTTAATTGCTTTATAATTTAGAATCTCTATGTATCTCTATGTAATGTCTACATACAGTAATTAATACTGTTTTTCAATTCAATTCAATCCTTTATTCTTTTTAAAAATTTTACAAAATTTACATTTTAAGGAATTTTTAAAGATGATACAGCATGTACAATATCCAAAATAATTACTTATAAAAAATAATTAAAATTAAAAAAAAAATGTATGTCCTGATGAGGAAAGCTGAATTTTCGAAAAATGTTGATATTTTTATATTTAAAAAATGGTGTTTACAAAGTATTTTTATTAATTTATTAATAATGACGCTGCAAAAGTTAATACTAATCTTTTTAAGAAATTTATAATTTATAGATCGTCATCCAAAAGCAAATAAAAAATCACCCTAAAAAACACTCTTTTGTATTGGTAACATTGCTTTCAGAACATGGGTCTCTGCCATGCGTGTTCTAGTTTTGGATTTGTATGGAAAATTTTATTTGTCGATTTTGCTTTATGTTTGATTTTAAAGCACTTTAAGTATTATTTAATATTTAAAAAAAATATTAATAATGAAAGAAATAAGAATATTCGTTAGCAAATCAATTGTCAATACGGATATTACGATAATGTTTAATACTATGTATTATTATTTGAGTTAAAAGGGTACATAAGTTTATTATTTATGTTTAGTTATGGTTTACTGTGAAAAGAATATAAAATTATGTGCGGTAAAGCTCATCCTTGTTTTGATATCTAACATTATAACGCAAAACCGATCGGCCATAGAATTAGAGCGCTTTGGAAGGCTTTGAAAAATTGAAACTTTTTTACTATAAAAACTAACTTTACAAAAAATAATTCTAGTATTTAAGTTAGAACATAATATTGATAAAACATATGAAAAATTAGATTGGATTTCCATATTATTAAAAAAATAGCTTATGTGTAACGATAACAGTTCGGCATTAGAAAGCTCGCTTGATAAAATTCATGTGTTTCTCAAGTAACTTATTAGTCTCAGGTTCTTGTTTTTTTAAGCTAAATGTTTTTTTTGGTTAGTTAATTTGAGCGAACTTGAACATACCGACGACTTTGAATAAATCATGGAAACATTTTATTTCAAAAGTAGAGTCTTATTTTCTTAGAAATTTGAACATGACCTGCTTGTGATTAAGCTTAAAAAAAGTGTGAAATATGAACACATTTCAGATGTACTATTGTTTTGGAAGGGGCTTACAAGATATTAACGTTTTTTTTCTTGTATAATATTAATTACATACAATGGGAACTTGTACCCGCTAAGCCACTGAAAATACCTTGTCAGCAGGAGTTTAGTTCAACAATATCATATAATACAACAATAAATTGTAATCATCATACAAATACAACCACATGCAATTCTCTACTAGAATATACATCTTCGGGATGGGGCGGATGTGCCAAAATAATATTGGATCCACTAGCGAAATCAAAGGAATCACTACTAAGAGTCATCCTTAAAAAACCTTTTAGGTACCGCAGTGTCGTATTATTTGAAGAGATGAGTGTTCTTGATGTAAGACAATTATACATAAGACAAATTATCTTACACACACAAAAACAACGTCACCACTACCCATCCATAGACCACTATCACGACACCCGTCATTCTACAAGTAATCCAATAGTTCCACCTACCACCATGACATCCCTTGCTCAAAGGCAATTTTCATACTTAGGTCCAAAAATGTTCAAAATCATACCCGATACATGGAAATCGAAAAGTACAATTGTTCTGCGCAAATTGGTCAATGATTGGTCTCTTGGTTTAGAGAGTCAAAAGCGAACATACTCGTGTGCTGACTGACAGTTAATTCTTTATTATTATTTTTTTATAATAACAAATATATATCTTGTATTTTTTCGGCATATATAGCAATTTCTAGACATTTTGTTTGGAAGTTTTAATTTACCATGTACTTTTGCTATTTTTGGATTAATAAATTCGCTACGCTAAATTAAGAACGCTCGTCAATGGCACGGTTGTGTCGAAACCGGTAGCGAATTTATTAATCCAAAAATAGCAAAAGCACATGGTAAATTAAAATTTCCAAACAAAACAATTATGTACATTAGTGGCGCTTTAGCCTTATTACTATTACCATCTCGTGGTTTGATTTACTTGACTGAATTTATGTTACGTTGTTTGTGCTCTTTGGGAAAAGATCTTAACTGGATTAAAAACCCTAACCAAGGAAAGGAAAATGGACAAACATTTGGTTATAAACAATTTACTATAGTTGCTTTTCATGTAAAATATATTTAAAATGTTATTAACTATTTGCTGCATCCTCTTTAGGCTGCATCCCTGAGTTTCGTCTTCGGCTCATAAAGCTGAGTGATACGTAACTCAATCTTATCAATATTACTCCATAATATTATCTTTTTTTAGTACTCAATTTTAAACGTATTTTTTCCTCATATCACCAACCGGTACCTATCAAACACATATACATAATTGTTTACTCTATAATATTTGTTTTTCTCATCTCTTCATAAGTACGTCCATAAGTTTTTTTCTGTACTATTCTCCACCTCTCTTTATACTCAATTATTATACTGTTTTCTAGATTTATTATATTACCATACTTTGTCAATACTAGATTTTTTCCCTTCTATTTTCGTATAATGGCACTTAATATTAACTAAACTTGTCAATTTGATTCCTAAAACAGGATTTGTTCCCAGTTGGCAGTCAAAGCTTTCTTACATTTTATTGTTTAATAATTTGTGTTTCAAATAAAATAAATAAATGAAGTTATTAAAAAAAGAATTTTTAAAACAGCATAACAGTTTTGTTATAGAGATACTATACTTCCAATTACATAATATCGATTTCAATAATATTATAAAAAAATTAAAATATCAGCACGTATTAAACAAATTGAGACATAAAAATAATAAAACAGTAGTACAGTTTTATTACGATGGGGATAGACTAAAATAATTTTAAAGATACCCGCAGCTATCAAGTAGATATACAATCGAGGAGATCATCATATTTGTTCAATGGACAATGTAAGAAAGAGCAAAATACCGTAAATGCAGCAAAATACCGTAAACAGCGTTGTGTAAAAATATATTTTCGTTTAATTAGAAATTTCATGCACAAAAATCTGTGCATATTTCATGACGGCCTAGCTCAAAAGTAGACAGTATTTGCTTAGAAAACATTTCCACTTTATGGTTAAAAGTATCAATTAAAATCCTTACGGGTTTACCGATCAATTTATCAGAAATTGTACTTTGCATCTATTTTGTGTAAAATTTTTGCCGTTTTTTTCGCATTTAATCGAAGCATATCTTGACCCTCGGAAATTTCATCAGATCTCCGAATAACGCGCTCGATTACGTTGGTCTCCCATCGCAACACGAAGTAAAACAAATGCCACACCTATTGCCGCCAAAAATCTATCCCCTTTTAATTTAAACGTTTTAAAAATTACATGGCTTAATGCTTGGTTAAAATCTCAGTTGGGGCGACGAACTTGTGAAATGTTTTAAAAACTATTAGGAAGCCAGCACCATAAGAGACAGCAAAAAAGGATTGAGGCATATAGATAGTCTACGTTCCTTGCAAAATCAGTGCAAAATATTGTTCCCGGCCGTGAATTAGGAAGGGGAGTAGGGCGGGCAGGGGGTAACGAATTTAACTAACGAAGTTGTAGAGCCGCGCCACGAACGGTCGGCCGCTGGCCGCCGCGGCCGGAAGTGTTTTACCGGCGTTCGTACTTCATTTGCTCCTTCAGTTAATTAACATTAAAAAAGTCAATCTACACGAATATTGATTATGATGAAGCCGATGAAAGGTTACACTATTGCATTTTCTATATTTTTCTAGTCATATAGGCATTTTGCGGTTATCATTGGAGATCCATACTCAGAGAGTAGTTGTAATCGACTGAAGCCAGTGTTATTTCCATGATTCCAATTGGCCGCATGTTGTCGCCCATATTTCGAAAGCTTTACTCCATTTGTTGTATAGATCAATGCAAAAAGTAATTTTAAATGTCAAATGTGGACACCGGCAAATCCTTTACTGCAAGCAACATTATCTTTAACCCTTGCAAATTCGATCATTTAGTTCGAAAACCGCCCACGATCCGGGCTTCCCATGAAAACACGGCGCAAGGTACATACTGATCCCCCCCCCCCCACAATATCAACTAATCTTTTTATTTGACATTCATTTTTCATTATTTCCCCGAATATGGATTTTTTCACTCAAGTGACGAGAGTTCCCTTGAATGCGGATCAAGTATGCATGATACAATTGTTTTTTTTATTCATGATTTTCTAACCCAATATTCTCTACAGTCTTCAACTTTACTTCACATAACACCGACAAAACGCAATATATTTTTACCGCATTATAACTGATCCTGTTAAGATTTCAAGTGGGTCCATTCAATAAAATATTTTGCTTTTAGAAGTAAAACTGGATTATATTTTCCGACGTTCTTTACTTGATTTATTTTGTACTTATTTATTCTGCACTAGCAAGGTACGACTCGATTCCCCTAACTAGTAGGTTAGAGGTACTACTTATCTGGCTTTACAATTTAGAAGAGGATATAAAAATGCATATCAGACGTATTTATAAATAAATGTATTTTCGAATGCCTGCAAAAAACTAGACGGCAACAATTATGACAGGCAACTTTTAGGTTGGAATAACAGTGGCCAAACAGAACTTTACTTTACCTACAAATAACCAGCTTTTGAGGCATCACTATGGCGACAGGTTTAGCGAGGTTCCAAACCTCTGGTATTAAAGATTAACTCAATAGATGGCAATAGCGAACTTAAACAGATCCCAGATTATATTTTTGTGATCTAATCCCTACGCGTGTCTTTATCTTCTACTTTCTTTTATAATTTTTCCAATTGTCAGCATGTTAATATCATTAATATAATAAATCCATATGTTCACACTCGACTTCATACAAAGTAACTATACTCCATTGGTCACCATGAAACAGGCAGCCGCCTAGTATGGTGATCTAATGTATCTACTCCATGTAAATGTCTCCATTAAATATCATGTATTTTATAAATAAAATAAATATATATTTTATCAGGAATGCATGCCTTTTGTGAATTATAAATAAATGCCTACATTTTATCGTAATTGTATCACAACTTTGGTATATAACTCAATATAATAAAACGCCTCTAAATCTCTGACTAACCTAACGGAATCCAATAAGTTACGCTGCATGTAGTTATATAAATGTTGGATTTTTTTTACATGATTTATAACGATTTTTAAACGTTCTTCTACTTTTTTCTTCTTTTCCTTACCGGTTTCAGTCTATCACTGCTATCTTCAGACTGTATTAAATACTGTTTTAAAACCAGATAAGTATGTAATGGTAATATATTAATAAATATAAAATATCTTAAATTTACAAGTAAGTAAAATCGGGATATAGCAATACTAACTAACTAACCATCACGCTATTTCTCTGCAGGGGTGGGCACATGACTCGGTCAAGGTATACACTTCTTGCTTCATTCACATTAATACATCATCTCATACATTCTCTTCTGTTATTTAGAATTTTGACATGGCCTTTCATTCATTCACTTGTACGTGCCATGTCTTCCCCGGGCGTCCCCAATCTTCTTCCCCCGTCTCCTTCCATTCACATTCGCGTCATATATTCTCCTTACACTCCTTTCTTCTTTCATTCGCTCTACATGTCCAAACCATCTAAACATCCCATTCTAAATCTTACTAGTTACGATTAAATCAATCTACCCTCCACACAGCATCCCCAAAGATGATATAGGACTCGAGGGAAATTATTTCCCCCAGGGACTCCTGTTACTCCAAAAAAAGTCTTGCATTCTTTACGAATCTCAACATTTTTCACACGATCATACATGGTTTTACCGCATATTCGCCAGAAAGATCTCATTTCTACAGCATTCAGTCTACTTTCTTCCTTCATCTGCCAGTTCCATGCCTCACAGCTATACTGATTAATAAAATTTACATATAATTATAGTTTACCACTCAAAAATTGTATATATACCGTAGTTTAAAAACATTACTTTTTTTTGGAGTAACAGGAGTCCCTGGGGGAAATAATTTCCCCCAGGGACTCCTGTTACTCCAAAAAAAGTCTTGCATTCTTTACGAATCTCAACATTTTTCACACGATCATACATGGTTTTACCGCATATTCGCCAGAAAGATCTCATTTCTACAGCATTCAGTCTACTTTCTTCCTTCATCTGCCAGTTCCATGCCTCACAGCTATACTGATTAATAAAATTTACATATAATTATAGTTTACCACTCAAAAATTGTATATATACCGTAGTTTAAAAACATTACCAATTTTTTAAAATTGTACCTGTGCGAAGATGGCCATGATAGCTGAAACCGGTCAGGTCAAAAATAAAAGTGGAAGAAAATATAAACATCGTTTTAATAAATCATTGTTTTTTTATGGTAACTCTATACAGGAGACTCTGAAGGAAGTAATTTCCCTCAAGGGCTAGATCATCTTTGGGGATGCTGTGTGGAGGGTCTTTCAGAGGATAGGAAGGAGTGAACTTGGGTCTTGAAGAGACCCATGTTGTAGGATGGAGGAAACACAGCGGCCGGCAGATCATTCCACAGACGAGCTGTTGAACAAAGGAACGAGTCGTAAAAGCGACCCGTTCTCATGTGACAAATGTCGACTGTGTGCGAATGTTGGGCAAATTGTAATGGCATTCCACCACGAAATGTCAGTCCCAAAATAGAAATATTAAAGATATTTTTTCAATTCCGCCTGTGCCTTGATATGGTCGACATAGTCACCGAAACTCCCTTCAAAGAGTCAAATAATAGTACAAAATTTCAATATTAATTTTTTATTATACTTGTGTTGATAGTGATGAGTTTTGTCGAATGTTGTTTTTCACGGATACTTGCCAGACTTCATTTGAAAGTATATTTGAGAGCAAGGCATTAGAAAATACTTTTTTTTTTGCTGGCCTATTAATTTCGTATGTCAAATGAGATGTCTCCAGTGAAAATTTTCTACATACGTACGCATTGTGAGTTAGAATCGATAAAAAACATTTTTTATGTTTTTATTCACGAAATAATGTCCAATTACACAAAATACGTAACACGAAATGAAATAAACAAGAGCTACAGAAAAAAAGAACAGCACATACGTAATATAAGAATGAAGCAATGACAAAAATAGAATAAAAATAAACATTTGAGAGAACATACAAATCAAAGCCTGAACATAGTTTTAGTAGAGTCCATGATTTTAGACATTCTAAATGATAATTTTCGAGTTCTAATTTTGTAAAGCCCTACAAAAATCATTTAGACTGGTACGAAAAATTTCAAGGCCCTGGCTTGAGTTAACGAATCTCTACATTCTGGACAGTGGAGAATGGTACTCATAATTAGTAGTGTTTTTTGAGGAAAAGCAATTCATTGTTTCTGAGTCTACAGCAAAGAATGTTGAACTGAATGAGTTGCAGCAAAGAAGGTGAGTCAATAATAAAATTAATTATTAATTATTTTTGAAATGCAAATAAGATTCGACGGCCTCCATGGTCGAGGGGTAAGGCTCTCGACTACGAATCCGAAGGTCGCGGGTTCAAATCCCGGCGTGCGCATTTAAATTTTATTTAATTAATTTGTGCTGTTTCACAATTGATTAATTTTAAAATAATATATAGTATATTTGCGTACGTTCCAGAGTGGAAGATACTCTTAGTATCGCCCTGGTGAAAGACCACCATTCAGAATTGAAACGTTGCTTGAAATGGCTTTTAGCCGTGTTTGGTGACCAGATCTGAATAGCCAGGTATTTCCCCACCTTCCTCTTCCCTTTCTCCTTCCTTTCCCCAATACTTTCAGCCTCACAACATCCCCCAATTGGGAATGACCTAGTCTCACTGGCTCCCGACGGTTGGGAGCAGTTGGGACTCTTGTGCGGTATTCATATAAAAAAAAGAAGTTAATAGTCTTCCCTACGCTTTTCTAATGTAGAAATATTTATGGTTTGTTCAATTTCAACATCGCATACAATTCTGAATTATATGTAAATGAAACCATTGCAATTTGTCTTTCATATAATATGTCTGTTTGTCCTCAACGTTATTTTTCATGAATATTTCACATAAACAAATAAATAATTTATTCTCACGTTGATGTTCATCTCCTGGGGAAAAAAAAGTTTTCAATTTAGCCTTTCCGGTAAAACGGTTAAGGTATATGTGGCAAAGCAGTCTATAATTTGGTTTATTACCAGTTGATTTCGTTGAAAAAGTTCTAATGATTTCGATAAATACGTGACACGGGAGTCAAATCGCGACAGCTGTGATAATACGGTTACCCTGTCATAATATACGTTAAGCATTTGGAAATGCTGACGTCACGGGCTATAATATGATTGGTGAGAATTATATTATGTACTATATTTACGTACATCAAACGATTGTATTTTCCTCCCATGGAATAGACATATACAATCAGAGAAAATGATTTGAAGTCCAAAACATTGCACGTTACCATTGCAAATAAAAGTTTTAAAAATGCAATAACTACTATTAAGGGGGAAGACTCAAATAAGGCGCTAAACGTCACTTCGCAGTATGCTAACGTAAGCAATACAACACATAATTTATCTGCAAATTCTTAACAGAAAGTTACGAAAGTGTCTAAGGTTTTCAGTGACGTAAATTCTTAAACTGTAATCTTTTATATTATATATGAAACACCTACAGTAATTTTAAGTAAAACGCTCGACAGTGCCTTCGCCGTTATGTTAACTGCACACATTACAAACATATTTAATCAAAATCCTTCCACAATCTCAGAGTAAATAAGATCAAGAACCAAAAGCGTTTATTAAAAATAATTCAGTAAATTTAGATTTTCACTGTAATTCCCTCAAAGTTCAGGCATTTTTAAATTCAGTTCCGTCATACAAAAAACGTATGACAATTTCTGGCCCGCGCGATTGTTGATAAAACGTTTTATTTCGCCGGAGTAAATCAGTTGTGAGAAGTCCTTCAGAGCGAGCGGACGTCGATTTGAAATTCGATATTTCTGTCTGTTTTATGACGAATAGCTGGGAAGAGAGGTGTTAAACTGCCACCGGAATGTAGGAATTACGTATTTTCGATTTTTTTTGTTATAATCACATTTCTTTGCAACGTTCTTTAAGATGGTCCAAAAAGTGATTCATTTATTATACGGCACAATATAAAAGACCTGCGCACTGGAAAAAAACTGACGGACGTGGTACAGATCTACAAGATTAGATCTTTGCAGGCGGTCAACAGCAAAACTAATGAATGAACGAATTATTTTTAAAATCTTAACATTTTTTTGTGCCCATATAATTTACAATCTTGACGCCCCTGACTGCATGTATAAGTATGCCGATCTGTGCCTATCAAAATCCATAGTTTTAGCGGCTATTTTGAATTTCTAGATATTCACACCGATTTGGTTAGAAAGCGGCGTAAGTCATGTTAGAGGGGTGCTGAAGTCAAATTTAATGTCAACCTGAGTAATTTCGATGGTCATTTTTAATTTTGAGTTCTCTACCGATTTGGTTCAAAATCGGAATTAAAGTGTTTGGAAGTGAACTGAAATCAAATGCGAAGAATGATAACAAAGAATGTTTTTCTTCATTTCAAATTGTAGAATCTTTATCCTACTTTAAAAAATATTAATTATCCTTCACCGAAAAATTACCCCTTAATTGATAATTTTAAAAAAAATAGCGAAGTTTGTTTTTTTTATTTCTGGCCATTTTTTTAGTGTTTAACCAATTTTGACAGTGAAGGGGTAATTTTTCGGTGAAGGTTAATTAATATTTTTTAAAGTAGGCTAAATATTCTACAATTTGAAATGAAGAAAAATATTCTATGTTATCATAATAACATAGAATGTTTTTCTTTATTTAGAACACCTGTATTTCGGACGATATTAGGTCCTTGGAGACCAATTTGTTTTCAAATTGTACCATCTTTAGTCTACTTTAAAAACAATAGATTAACCTTTACCGAAAAATTACTCCTTCACGGTCAAAATTGACCAAACCACTAAAAAATTGCGAAGAATGACAACTTACAAAAAATTTGAATAATTTAGAACCGCTGTATCTCGGACATTATTAAATCGTTAGAAACGTATTTGATTTCAAATTATAGCATATTTGGTCTACTTTGCTTGGGGGAAGGGCAAGGGGAAGATAGGAGACTTTTGTGAAAATATTCCCTGTTATAGGTATTATTCACCGGCAAAATATCAGTTTTTCTTATTGCCTTCATTGACTTGGTGAATTGTATTCAAGCTTATTGTGTGCGTCTGGAGTGGGTTGTAAATCATCGTCATCTACCTATGTTATATTTTTACTGCTGTTTAGTATACAATATTGAAGGGCGTTTCTAAATCCCGAAAATTATCAAAAGACAAATAATTCTAATTCCCGATTAATAAACGGGATCTAATTCACATCCTCCATCTTGGTTCCCAATTCAAATGTAATAGTAGAATTACTTAACCATTAATAAAAACCAAAGCCACTAATAGAATAGCCATATAAAAAAGCATCCAATTCATTTCAACCACTTTGAATCCCCTAGTGGACAATCGAAAAACGGATTCCTTGATTCAAAATCCATGAAAATAATTCCCTGTGTCAAAAAGCTGTGCTTATAAGTATTTCTGAGCAGTTGGTCCACGTTACCCATTTCTATAATATTTCCGAAGCTAAAAAAAAAGGTTATGCTGTGAAGAAATAAATATGTAAATAGTAACAAAACAAATCTTTTGTAAAAGGGAGGCACTTTGTATGGCTACTGACAATAATTAATATATTATATATAAATTGAAAAAACATATTCTCATCAGTTACCCTATCCTATTACCAACAGATGCTAAGTTAAGTCTGTCAAGCTTCTATTTATTTATTTTTATACGGCGAATAAACGAAAAATAGAGCAAATGTTTTTTGTTTCGTATTGCATCAATACTCTGAACATTTTTTTTAATCCGCCGTGGTCTACATTATCCACATTTCCCCAATCCTGCTGCCGGATCGCGGTGGTCCGTGGTTTTAAGTTTGAGGCCTAAAATTCCTAACGGCGGTGAATACGCGGTCTT